>OMNV01015921.1:95432-128709 GCA_900303265.1 Brotula barbata | reverse complement strand
ACTTGGTGCCATCACACATCAGCAATCTGTCCCATGTTGCAACACTAAACAGATGAATTGGCTTCATGCAGCAAGCGTGCCAGCACTCCATCATATGTGTGCGAGTTAATTCAAGAAGTGCCGTGGTGGGGGGATGGGGGGTGGAGGGCTGCATTGAAGACACCTCGTCTCTATTTCTGATGATCTGATGATAAAATGTGCACGAAGCAGCGTTGGTGCCGTACGTGGCGGGTGAGGGATGGTGCCGTTGTCATCCAGGGTCACAGACGACATCTGCAAGGCAACACGCAGCCGACACAGGGCAGAGCACACACACTCCAAGTACTGACTGGCAGCTTGACGACCTTATCACTGAATCACAACACTACATGTGTGCACAGGGGCAGCACACACACACACACACACTGGTTCAAACACACAGCTTAGAGCAGGGACTTGTGTGTGAGCTCCACACAGTGCTTTGATCAAACTCACAGCGGATCAACTACAGGAGCCCAAATACCCAAATACTGTGACTGAAAGAGGCCGACATGAGACAATTTTCTGCAGGCGTGAGAGACCCGGTTGGCATGGTGAATCTATGGAAATCAAAGCGATCTCACCTCTAGCTGACCCTGTGAGCGCACAAGAAAAAGACGGATGACACACACGCGCAACGCATCGGCAATTATGCCAGTTATGCTGCAAAATTAGCAATTCCACTTATTATTACACTAGTAAAACATGACATTCTCAGCGAGCTACCATTCGCCATTTCCGCAAATTCAAATTAAGACGTTGCAGACAGGAACATTGTAGTCACTCCGAGCTGATAAAATACCTTTATCAGTTTTATCAGACAATCATATAAGTCATAGCAGCTCCCTCCTCTGCAATGTTCCCATAGAACTGAAACCAGATTGGAAATTGTGAAAAAGACTCAACGTCTCCAGAGGGAATTTGCTCTAAAATTATATGACATGGTGCAGTGAATGAACTATGACAAAGAACCCATTTCCATATTAAAACAATCCTCCTTTATAGGTTGTAATTACTTGCTGTCTGCTATAGATGAAAGTGAGGTTCTACTTTGGTTTATTATAATGAATACCATTTCTTTAGTAAAATGCTCATTCTTATGTGGTCAGTCGACTTAATTATTCATGACAATATATATATTGTGTTTGCTGTGTTTTCCCCATAAAGATGCAGCCATAGTGGGAGTTTTGGGCATTCTGTGCAGGCTAGTATGGAATCTTGCCAGTTTTCCCAAAGAGAGCCAATCAAACTCTAATTACTACACAGCTATGCAACAATAAGTCTGAGAGATTATCTTCATCCCATTGTGCATTCTTTCCTTGAGAGAAGTGCAGTTTTCAAAGATGAAAATGGGGGAATCAGCAAAGCACAAGTGGAAACACAACAGCTTAGAGAGTGTGACAATCGTACTAACTAAGGGTGGACAATTGACACATACACAATTAGGAAAAAAGACGACACAAAACACGTCGCTTGGATCTTAAATCACATCACTTAAATCATCATTCTGACATGGAACTCGACCACTGGACTTGAATGATAGTCTTGATGCTGATTGGCCCACAACAGGGTCCTTCAGGTTGTTTTAGCAGCCTGTGTTTCGCCTGAACAAAAATCACGAATGTTTGTTACGTTAACATGGCTTGGGCAAAGAAAAGGTGCAGTATTTTGTCAGTACTGTGAAATGTGCTCTCTGACATGGAACATGGATGTGTGAGAAAGCAAGGAAATAATCCAAATAAATTAGTGGAGGCAACAGACAACTGAAAGTAGAGAAGAAAATTGTTACTATTTTATTTTTCCCATTACTCATTCATTGAAGCTGTTATTATTCATTGTTAATTGTTATGCTGTGTTACATTGAATAGTAAAGGCTGTGTCTTGTTGTCGTCATTTTTGTTATTGTTAGCCTTGTCCCCCACCAACATGTGCAAATGACAAAGATTTCCCTCTGTACACTCGTAGGAATTTTCTCAAATTTGCGCATCTCTAATACTAATATGTGCTCATTCTGTGATAATCTCAATTTATCATGGGTAAATTAAGACAGTGTGGTTTTACAAATCAAAAAGATACACACAGATGTGCTCCTCTGTTCTTATTGTCCTTATTTCAATATCTGCAATGCTGTGATGCGCGAACTTCACTTGTCCCTTGCTTTGCTTCAGCACCGCTGTGCACACAGAGTGAAAACCATTAGACTCTCTTGAAACAATAAATCTGTTTTTTTTGGGGGGGGATATGTCAAGTGGTCATATTTCTTGATTTACATGCTGCACAAAACAGCTGGTGCTCACTTTATCCATTCCTCATTGATGTACTTTGGCCTTAACCGTCACCTGTTGTATGATTTTCCATTTGGCTATGCCAAAAATGTGCTTTTTTTTTTTTCAAATAGTGGGTTCAGAGGAGGGCAGGCTACCACCTGAAAAGGTTGCTCTGTTCCCACACTGTTTTCAAGGCAACTCATCGTCCATTACTTTGGGATATTGGATGATTTTTCAAAGTTTTGTTTCTTTTGTCACTATAAAAAAAGAGATAAATGAACTAAGAACATGATATGTCTCTTCAAGGACTGTAGTGATCCGTCATTAGAGATAACGGAGGTACACCTCCTACACACGGTACCACGACTCTCAAATCTTCAAAGATAATGAGTGTAGCTCTAATTATTTATGCCCTCTTCTTTGAAAGCCTCATTATATTGACCATATCAGCTGTTCGCTCACTTTTTCATATGCTGGGGACGAATTGTGACATTATAGCGTCTAAAAGTGTGGTTTAATTACCTCTATCTTGCAAATTAAAATATTTATCTGGGTTTACACTTCGCTGCATCCCTGATATGGACCATAACCTGCAGCGTTAAACTCTCTAATCTCCACTTCATGCGCATTCTAATCTCACAGCTCTGTCCTTTATTAACAACTCAGGATGACATCAAACAGCCATCGTATTGCACTAAGCATATGCTACCAATGCAGCCACAGCCAAGTGCATCTCATTATCTTAACACCATTTGACGCGTGTGGTGCAGTAGGTAGCATGTAATAGGACACCAGGTGAGAGCAGCAGATGTTTTACTGACCCCACACTATACACTTCCTGACACCAGCGTCATCCTCTTCTGCTTAACAAGTAGGGCAGCAGAGCACTGGAGCGGAACACATGCGTCCTATTAACATGCACGTTTTAAAGGGAATACCAGCGCGCCATCACACACGCTGCTTGAATACTTTGCGGCGGTCCAATCAATATTTATGCAAGTGAACAACTCCACCAAAGTCATGGGACCTGTAATGCTGACGTTAATATGCAATTTAATCTGAAGATGACAGATATGAATGGGGGAGGGGAGGATGGTAAAGGAAAGTGTGGGAGCAGGTGAGGTAATCCGGGGAGATGAAAGGTGTGTTATGCTGTTGGAGGATGAAGCTCATTGGGGGATATGTAGTAAAATAAGTAAAAGGTTGGCCTCACTCTGCCTGATATTTATTGCCTGAGCACCATTTCCAGGTTTTACATCCTAATGACATTAGAGGTCCTTCGTGGAAAACAGTCTTAAGAATTTTTAAACCCCCACTAAGGGTGATTTTTATGCAAACCAGCCTTATGAGCACAAAGTGGCTGCAGGGGAAGGAGAGAAATGCATTCCAACCCAACGGGCTGAGACAGCAGAGATGTGCTCTATTTGCCCAAATTTAATTCCAGTGTCAGGTGTGTACACTGCTCTACCCACGAGGAATGACAAATTGAAACTTCTTATAGCCGTGGTAAGATAGCTTTCCCCGGAGACCAAGCCGGGCTCAACAATGTTAGATTGTTTCCTCTCTCGTAGGTAAGCATGGATCTGCTAACATTGCCTCTCACGACTTGTTGGTGTTGCATTTTTTTTCTTTTTAAACAGTCGTCAGTTTGTGACATTGCTGTAGGCAGACTGAAATGAAAAATATTCCCCTTACAGTATGTGCCATATATCCCCGCCTAGGACTGACACTGTAATTTAGGTCCGGTCTCCAACACGTCCTTTGCAGAACATATAGTGTTGGTGGCACCTGACAGATTTGTCACCTGAATCATTGCCGTGATGCAGCTCAGCTCAGGTTGCGGTGATATTACAATGTACAGAACACTCAAAAACTGGCTTCTGAGTGAACACGGGCCGAAGGGCTGAATGAATGTGAATTATGCAACACAAACAGCAGCTTTCTTGGCTTGTAAAGCAACAGAATCATCCTTCAAATTTAAATGAGACAGCCTTCACTTGACTTAATGCAAAAGCGGAGAAGTGAGTATTGGAGGATTATTATGCCTTTGTAAATGCTGAACATCGTGAACTGTGGCTTTAACATGCAAGCGTTGGCCTCACAGAAGAGGCAGAAAACAAAACAGGACAGAGGACAGATCAGATCATTTACATCACTCTACCAGTGATAGAGCAGTTTCAAACCCAGCTCTTTCTGCAGGGAGAAAATAATGCAGAAATACAGTGAGCAGTGCACTACACTCAACCACAGGGGAGGTCAAAGCTGACGGCTCGAAAGAATTCATATTCAGGGAGCTATGAAATATGAGCTTTGTGTGGTACCAAATTGATTTAGCTGTAAAAATCCTTTTCATTTTGTTCCATAAAGATGCTCATATTTTTACAGCTTCTGTTCCTATAGAAGAGCGCCCGAATGATTTGCTTACAATTTACAGCCAAGGTCATAATCAGAGCGTGGCTCCCTGTGCATGCTTAATGCTGGTTTGAAGAAGACAAGAATGGAAATCACCTTCTCACTTGAGAAAGTCAGTGATTCTTGCAGTGGGTGAAAAGGCTGTGATCCCTACAGGAAACAAATAGCACTGATTTTCTTGTAATTTATCATTCAGTGCGTGGCTATAGGAGCTGATTTGATCAAAATGGGGGAAACAGTAACTCTGATTGCATTTGAGATCATTTTCTGGTTTTGCATCTGACATTTGGACAGAAAACAGAGGCTGGACTGACTGGGCGAAGTGATCGTATGAGTCACTTCATATCTCTGACAGAGACAGCACGTGTATGTTCTGCCCATCTACAGCTTATAGAGTGGATCACTGTGACAGGATGGATTGTCGTCTCTGTGTCTGAGCTTCAGGACAGTTATTTGTGTTCAGATGTGCTGATTGGGCGGTTCCAACAAATCATATTGACACATTTATCAGGACATGTGAGACGTTCTATGACATACAGCAGTTTGGCTGCAATGGTATGACAATGGTGGAAAGATGCATGTCCTTAGACTAACACGGGGCTTTGTTATATGATTAATCTGTCCCCCGTATCTTTCCAACATCTGGAAGGCGGCGAAAGGTGTCAACACAAGTGTCACTGCTGTCGTAAACTCTACGCAGTTGTCATTTTCACACCCAGCATCCACGTCTTGTAATTAGCAAATTCACTCGCGCCCATCTGTGTGCCCATGGGTGTGTTGGTCTTAAAATGAGGAACGGTCAGGCTAATAGTTGGCACGTCGTGGGGCAGCAGAGTGCGTTTGTGTCTTAAAGCAACTCAAACCAGGTCTAATGCAAGTCTATTATGGCGTTGTGTTTTTCTGCTACTTAAAGAGCGATGTATTCAGATGTGCCTTAAATATGCAGGTTCACAACGCGCTTGTCAGACACAGGGACGTGGATTATTGCATTTAATTTAGACAGTCTAACTCAGTCGCAGTGGGAAAGATAACATTTGGACAGAGTCACATACTGAGCTGAGCGCAAAATTTCAACGTGTGTCTCCGGGAATGATCTCCACATAAGGAAATGTGCGTCACGCAGCAGGTGTAGGTGACTCCCTTCTTCTGCGCAAAATACCAACATCAGAAGAGGGGCGGGTAAATGTGAAGCACAGATGGAAAGCACATAACCGTCCCTCTGCCTTCAGATGAACAAAGTGCTGACAGAGCAACATGCCATCGAGAGGCGTCACTCACATTTAGAAGTGATGGAGCGTCAGGCGCAGACAAAGACACTAGCTGTTATTCCTCTCTGAAGAAAAACACCCAAAAAGTGCTTTTTTTGTGTCACTTCTGCTTATGTCACACACAACTATTCTCTCGTTGGTTGCACGTTAAAAAGGTCATCAACAAACAGGACAAACGCGGTCTAATAGAGCAGAGACTACCATCCCTAGAATACCGACTCATCCAAGGTCCAAGTAATATCATCTTAGCAACCACCTTATGCTCTTCATACCACCTAGTACTGTCTTAGCAACTTCATAGTACCACCCCCAGCTACTGGTTTGCAAATATAAGCAAATGTCACTTTTGAAAATGTATATGTCTCTAAATAAACACAGCATCACTTGCAACTTTCCTGTCAAATTTAAAAATGATATACAAAGATTATCCACGCATCTGAGGATAATAACACAAAGACAAGAGCTCTATAAACAGAAACAAAAAGAACGCCCTAGAAAAAAAAGTCATTCTGGTGCCACACACACTGTTTCATTGGCTGCTGTTCACTGGGCAGGGCAGGCTACAACACCACAGCTGCAAATGTGCTTTGGCATCAAAGTCAAAGATGTTGAGGATGTCCAGAGCCAGATGCACAATGGCTTGGTTTGATTGATCCGGTTATTTGAAAGAGAGAGTTTTGCATTATTGATCCCTGCTGAGCTGGAGCATTGGCCACCTGCCTGTGCATCGCAAATTTTGAAATAATGTTAAAAATATCTCTTTTTCATCCTCAAAATGAATTTCCCTCTCCCCTTCAGACACACACACACACACACAAACACACACAAACACACAGCAGTCCCTAAAGGTTGGTGGTTGACAAAGCAGAGATGGGTTGCCACTGCTCTCTGACTGCACCACTGAACCGGAATGTGGCCCAGTAAGGAAATCCAGACGTTTCCAAATTTATCGTTGAATAAACTGGCAGCGTGAAGAGGGGCTGACAGGCCCATTCATCGCCGCAAGCTCTGGCCCAATGGCGTGCGTGGACAGGCTACTGTGCTTTGATTTCCTGTCCCGGCCGCCATGACAGATGAGCTACAGAGGGCGGCGGCGAAGCAGCCACTCACAACCACAAGGCCTCACCTCTCTGCCCACACCAGCACCACATTCTCCCATAGTCCCATCGCTGCTGCCAGGGGCCTCGGGAGCCAGGGAGGTGGACCAACTGGTTGTGTGAAGTAGGCTTTGGCTTTATGTACACACACACTAAATAACACAGGCTGCATCTACGGTGATCAAATCTACTCACAGAGCGGCATTGAGGTGTCAAAGCTGACTTAATAAAAGGAGGGCTCTGATAGGATTTTAAGATAACAGGTAAGGATTAAAATAGACACTGCACCTGGAAAAAAGAAGCGGATCATTTGAGAGATACACAGAAAATGTCAGAAGTGAAATCGTACACACACGTTCCCAGGATTGTGTTTACTCGGAGATTATCAAGGTTAGTAAAGTCCATATGTGATTGATTTTTCTACAATAGCACGATAATGAGATGGTTTATAGTTGAAAATGAGGCGATATTAAACGGCTGAGGGGGAGAGGAGGGTTGCTGTAACTCCTCAGATAATATGCAGAAGCCTGAGAGACAGTTCAGGGGCGGCGATAAGAGCGTGGTGACAGGAGCATTTTGGTAGAAAGCGCCGCAAATTAAAGGCAAAGAGAGCACATTTCAGCACACAGGCAGTTCATTTTTCAACTCAGTGTCTACTTTGTACCCGGCAAGCAGCCAGACATTGATGTAGGCACTATCCCTCCTCCACACGGGTAATTATGCTTCTGGCCAATGCTTGATTAAAAGATCTAATCTGCAAACTTAGTGTTCAACATCTCCCAACAAGTTCCAGTGCTTAAGTCGCTTCTGTGTGTCTCTGACAGCCCTGAAATCCAAACGGTTTCGTCATGAACGGCAGCCAATGGAGTGCAGAGAAACATCCTGTTACTTTCTATTCTCTGTCAGAGGAACGATGTAATTGCAGCAGATGTATTATTCAACAGGAAAGCGTGGCGTGGACACACACGGCCCTAACCTGTGAGGAATCTCAAAGCTCTGCAGCCCATAATTCCGGCCTTTTCCCGTGAGCAGCCGAGACTGCCAACTATTAGAGCAGCGGGGAGCATTTTCACCTGAAAATCAATCAAATTGCGATTCATCAAATTATGATTGCTGGGAAATCACCTCATAGGAAGGAAGCCTGCTGTATGATGAGGAGCAGCAGGTTGAGAACGAGGAAAATCAGATGGTAACTTTACAGAAATTGGATATGATCAAATATTGAACTTGAACTTTAACCTAACATGCAGACAACATACTGCAAATTTGCAAAGGAATAGGATTCAAACAGCATTAGATGCACTAAGGTCATTAATCACTGACTGCTGTGGACCAAATACATGAAATATAAATAAAGAAGGAAATATAAAACATACACAGAAACTAAATAAAGCCACTAATGGTGAACTTGGACAGGTTACAAATCCCTGAGGGAACGTCGAGTTGGACATTACAGAGGATTTTCAGGATGTGGACGCACCATGCACAGCTGCATCCCAATTTGAAGACCTTAGAGACAGCGGTGCTGCTGACAAAGTCATAAATATGTGTAAGTGTCCTTACCCTCTCTCAGCAGATGGGAGTAGATGAGCCAGAGGAGCAGCAGGCAGCAGAGTGACGCACCTCCACCTGCGGAGAGCGTCTTCACTCCAGACTGCATCCTGCACCTTAAACCTTGATATTATCCAAAACTTTTCAACGCTTTCGACGGCTCAGAGGTCAAGCAGATTAGCGGGAGAGGAGCTAATCCAGCGGGGTTCCCATAGCCTGTCATCGGCATCCATTTTGCGGGTATAACAAGAGAGGGACTGATAATAATCCCCCCGCTTTTCAGATTCCCTTGGTGAGCCGCATATCCATCTGATCTGCTTCACACACACACATACACATTCACGCACACACACACGCGCAGGGTAGAACGTCACCAGGTCTGGACAAGGTTTAGGAGCTGGAATCAGGATTCTTGGGGGGAAAACTGGAGGTTTAAAGTGAGCCGAGGAAAGGAAGAGAAGAGGGGGCAGCAGGAGCAGCAGGAGCAGCAGGAGTCGCAGGAGCAGCAGCAGCAGCAGCAGCAGCAGCAGCGGTCCCCCGGCAGATCTGATCCTCACACTGTGATGATGATGATGATGATGGTGGTGGTGGTGGTCGTCGTAAACTCAGCCAATTGCCGCTGTCACCCGTCCCTTCTCTTTGCGCGCCGCACTGATGTTATTCTGCGCGAAGTTTTGCGTCGTGTCGCGTCACGTCAGGCAAACACACAAGTTAGTCCCGTTCGGACATGAAAGACCTCCCAGTCAGCACGGAAACTTGCTTGTCCTAAAACGCAACACACACACACACACACGCAACGCCTACAACGCACTCAAAACGCGCAACGCCGCAAAATGGGTCCACGTGTCTCCGTGCGCGCACTGTGCGCAAAATGTCTCATCAAAACAAGAGAGGTGCATCACGGAAAAAGTCGGAGCGGCTGCGGTGAAGTTGGAAAGCGGCAGAGCGGCCGTCTGGTCACCTGTATGAGCCTTAGGGATCCGGGAGGGGGCTCTGGAATATTCTCTCTCTCTCTCTCTCTCTCTCTCTCTCTCCCCGAGTAAAGTCACGGGCTGATTACAGATCAGCGTTCTTTTGTCCCAGGCGGGTTCATTTGCATGCAGGCGACGCCGAAGAAGAGGATTTCCCCTCCTGTATCCATGGAAGGACTCGCTGCCGCTGCTGCACACTTGCCATGAGTTAAAATCCCTTTCTCCCTCTCTCTCTGTTTCTCTTTCTCTCTCTCTCTCTCACACACACACACACATATATTGTCCTAATTCCTCCCTCAAAGTGAGAGCAGAAAACTTTATGCTCTCAGGCTATAAATCCCAAACTGTACATGATGATGCTTATTTATACATAGAAAGATGTCCCTCCGGAGCCCACGGGGGAGACACAAAGGAGCCACAACACTGCCCACATTCTGACATCTCTCTCTCCCTCTATGTCTTTATGCACTCTTTTATAGGTGGAAACGTCCTTGAGGGCCAGTCTGGGGACCGTAGTTAACATTTAGCTACCAGCATTTTGTGAAATGTTCGAGCCTTGTTCCTTTGGAGGATTGCTGCTATGGCATGTTCCATTTCAAAGCAGACATCCAACCTACAGCACTTGGCGTTATTATATGCCGTATAATATCACATTAGTCACCAATCTAATGCAAGCCTACACACACACACACACACACACACACACGGAGGGTTGCACGCTCTCCTGGATGTGTATGGGGGGGCCCGAAGCCCTGCAGATGCCAGTCTATCTTCTGAGAGAGCGCCATATATGACTCCCTCGCCACTTGAAGACCATAACTATAACTCACCCCCCCACCAAATTCCATGACCGGTGAATGTGCACTTTATTAGCCGATGGAGAAATGCCCTCCTCTGCACTGCTGTGCTACCACCCTTTCACTGAATGGTTTTTATGATGACATATTGGCTCGGGCCACGACTTCACATCATCACTGTAATATAGGAAAAGTTACTGGGCTTCATGTGGTAAAGAACATTTTTTATTTATTTACCAACATTTTACCGGCTGAATCGTAATGAGATTAACAATCTCTTTTTAAGCGAGCTGGCCGTGAGGTCAGCGTCAAACAATCTTTGCATGTATTATTCATCTCTTCTCATTTTCATCTCTTCTCAAAGAAAAATACGGGCCAAAAGACTGTTACCCCAGCAGGTCATTCTTTAAAACGCTCCAGTTTACTTAAGATATTTTCTTTTTTTTTTCTGCCTCCTCAAAGACTTTCAACCACGCTGGAATGGGAAATATTTAGATTTTCATCCTTTTTCACGAGGCACTAAAACTGTATCGCCTGTAAAATGGCAGCCAGACAAGATTTAAATGTCCTTGCTTGTCTTTTAGCTGCGACATCACTCAAACTAGATTCATTCATATTTCATATCAACTAGAAAGGCACTATAGAGCACATATATCTATATATATATATATATATATGCCAGGGCCAAAAAGGAAAGGAACATCTAACAAACACTGTCTTTTTCTGGATCTTTCCTATAATTACTAACAGCTTGCGTGCTGCTGGATCAGCTAAACATGTGTTGCATGTTTCTGCCCCATTTACTACTGAACAACAATTCCAATAATGTACTCCCCTTTTAAGTACATATTTTACTCCACGACATTTGGATCCCAATGATCCATAACAGATTGCATTGATTATTTCATGGCATAAACAGTTGTCATTGTTTATTAGGATGAGATTATTATCTTTGAAGAAATTGGCAAATGCCCAGGGCTCCGATGACATCTGGATCACGGCTAAAATCAAATGCGTGTAGCTATGCCTGTGGCCCATTACTCATTTTTTTAAGTAATCTGGATACATCTGCAAATTCACGCACTTGAATCCCACTTCCAAGTGATCGAGATACATAAAAATGCCATGAATGACACAATCTGGGGCTAAGAAGAGACATATTATGATCCCTGAAACATGCAGGGATTGTCTCCATCCTTGTATCCAGCAGCAGCTTAGTGTAAAACACCATGCACTGATGTGTTCTCCGCTCTGTGGATGATAGAGGTACGGGGGGAGCTCAGCTGAGCCCAGTTTGGTTTTCCTCTCTTCATTTCTCCACACTAACTTTCAGTTAAGAACCACATTGGAATCTGCCTAAATGACTTCCCAGCAGGGGGTCACAGTGTAATTAATCATAATCCATCACTGTGACGGACAGGGCTGTAAAAACTCCGTCACCGTGTACTTTTACCACTCTGATTTTTTTTCACATTTATTGTATAGAACTAGTTTCATTTCGATATGTGCGGATTATTGTTATTGTTACATCAGGGCCACATGATGTGTCCCAAGAACACGACAGAAATGCACAGAAAAATAAAAAATGACACATTACTCCAGCTGGAACCTTGTGCATGGCTTGTAATTTTTTTTTTGGACTTTGTGAATAGAGGTGAAATATGTGATTGCTACATGAATTATTGTATGTTGTGAATGCTTTAGAGCACAGCTACTAAAAGGCTGTTTTTTTTTATTCCACACAGGAATTTTATGTCAGATCAAAGGTTTGGAAAAACTCAAAGACATAAATATAAGACATAAAATGTATGTTGTCTTTTGAACAAAAGCACTAGAATGAACATCTTCATCACATCATTTATTAACTATAGATTTGTTAGAACTACAAACATTCAACAAGACAGTGCCTGAATGTTACAATTTGTTGTTGTTAAATTGGTATTTCAAGTTCCAACATCACTTGAATGCAACATTAGGTTGCACTTCTTGTGTTGCAATGGATTGGATTGTGGTAGATTACAAACAAAATCTGTAATTATTATTATTATCATTATTATTGTTATTGTTTTTGTGGTTGTTATAGATATAAATTTGCACAGTAATACTGTAATATCTGCACAAATTCAATTAATAAAACATTGAATACAAGAAAATATATCTCAAAGACTTTATTGGCTGGTGTGTAGCAGTTCTCATTCAGACCGTAGACCAGACTTTGAGGAGCCATGCTTTCAGCTAAAGACATGCAATGATTATTTTATTATGGTCTGCTTGGACACTTGCTCTCTTTGTGTGTGTACGTATGTGAGTAAGGTATCTTCCTCACATATGATAACGTGATTGATGAACGTAGAGACCACACATGGACCTCATCCATTGAAGATCAGAATTGAATTTAATCGTTGAAATGTATTCATACTAAATAAGCATAATCGTGTAAATCACCGGGTTGGCGTCCCAATTTCAAATTCTGCTGGAGACCCCTTGAAGCCTAGGACCAGCCCCGCCTTAACCACATGTAATTCCCTATTAATTAACATTCCAATAATCTTATTGTTGCAACCTTTGTCACGCCATTTCGGTATGCGGTCTAATTTTTGGATTTATATTGTGTGTCGCCCTGCTGCATTGCCGGCAATTATTGCATCTGTCAAAATGACGGATGGCTTCTGGAATGATCTGTCAACTCGTTTAAATGTTGATTGAAAATTCACAGTTAAACCAGCGGCTGCCTCACAATATACGATAATAAACCATTTCATACCGTCTACCGTATCAGAGTCAAAGCAGATTTGTTTGAGCGAAAATCTGCAAAATGCAACAAAGTGAGTGTGAGGCTGCCGCTGCCGCTCGAGTCGGACGGCCCCTTCGCCGTTCTCTGAGCTCCATTTTCTTTGTGAACTGAACGTTTTCTTGGATTTCTTTGCTGACTCGAGCTCAGAGAGAGTCTTTGTATGACTGCGAGGGGCTTGAAAAGGAACAAGCGGTCCCAGCGTGTTTCTGTGTGTGCAAGGATAAATCACTTGTGTGACTTTTAAATGTGACTAACTCAGCTGCTGACGGTAGCTGGTTAGCCGCTATTTTGGTTCTGTTCATTGTCTTATCTGACCTTTCCCAACTACTCACAAAGTAGCTATTGTTTAGTTGTTTAGTTGTGTACATGTGATGCCTGTTGTGTGTACACATTTGACAGGTAAGCAGAAACACTTGCTTTTGTAGGCAGATGTGATAATGAGTTCACGGTTACAGCAGGTAAACACAATCAGTGGCCACATTCAGTTTTTGGATGTGTGTGTGTGTGTGGTGTGTGTGTGTGTGTGTGTGTGTGTGGATTCACATTTCCTTGTCCTACCCTGTAGGTATCACTTTAATTAACTCGACAGACAGAGAGGTCAGACTGGACATTCACATGATTAGCAATTTCATTTTCATTTATACCAACAGATAAAAATCAAATAGAGAACGATCACGTCACACAATGCCGACGCGATGACGTCGCCTCCACCTAGTGAAGGAAAAGGTTATAATTTCACCTGAGTCTGTGTGTTTTATTTGTTTGTGTATTATCAGGCTTATCAAACTAATAGGGACAAATTTTGCCAAAACCTGAAATGTGGGACACAGCACAGGGAAGAGCCTATTGGCTTTTTAAAGAGGATTATTTTATGGTTTCTTGTCATTGTAACAAATAATATTTTTCAGCATCTATCCTACTATGTAATAAACAATCGGGTTATTAAAAAAGAAAAAAAGGCACATTTATTCCATCGTAGGCGATCGATAAATGAATTGATTGGCTAAAATATATGCTTAAATATGTACGAATGCATGCAAACTGTTAATGTATCTTATGCCTTTAATATTGTAGTTGTTTCTCTCCCTGTTGAAAAAGTTTGTCCAGGCTTGTTCGACCATGGTGGAGGTATGAGCTCTTGTGAGACAACTTGTGAGGTAAATATGTTGGAGTGATGTATTCATGAATTGTGAAATGTGGCTCCTGTTTGTAACAGATGGTGTTTTCTGCATCTGCAGATCTGAAAAATGAACGATGAATTTCTGTAGATATATGAGAGGAGATTTTTAGTCAGATGTCATATTTCGGCCCTTTTTTTAAATTTATATTTGTAGTGTCAGATCTCAGATTTGCTGCACATTAGCCCATTTAAGCACTGGTAAATCAATTATTAATTCAGGCAAAAAATTCAAATTTATTTCAGGGACTACATTTAACATTAATAATTGAGCATACCATGCAGAAAAGTCCTAGTCTCATAATTTCTGGATAAATTGTGATTAAAAATAAAATAAAATATTGATGATAGTAAGCCTTTGCCTTTTGATTTCCCTTAAAATTCTTTCTATTCTGGATGTGTTGGGTTTCTTTTTATTCTGATCTACCTGCAATTCATTCTGGTACATTTAGTAGCTGTAGAAACTTTTCACAAGAGCTTAAAATAAAATTCTAGTCTTTATAAAGACGGTCCATTAGCAGTAACTTGCTTCACTAATTCAATAGGATAAAATGGGTTTGATAGGTTTTCAACAGCTGTGGAAATAGATACAATATATACAGTATATGATTATAAGGGAGTGATTATAAAACTCTGGATTCATATTGCCATAAAAGTGAAATGAATAGAGCTTTCTGTGTGAAAAAATATTTCCTCTTCCACATCGAGCAAAATGGGATTTATCAAATGAATATATGCCATGTATTATCATCGATATTGATAATATAATCTTTAAATGTGAGCATACTATGGCGATTTCAGCGCAGGCCAATTGCAGATGAGAGGGGATTCAATGTTTTGCTCACGGACACTCTAACAGGGACAATGGATGCTAATTTGCTTTAAATCAAAAAAGCACAAATTATGCTCATATTTTCACTTTGGTAAACGTGCTTGCGCACGCGAACTAATTTTTTCTTTTGTTAAATGTACCACTTCACAAGTATTCACGTAAACGCAGTTTTTATTGTAGCAGGTGGGGAATTTGTAACAGTTAATTTACAACATTTGTCAGATTGTAGGAAGAAGCAAATTAGGACCCCAAGAATTTATGAGCACGAGCTTTCCAATACGTAGGCACCTTGGGAATGTAATTTGTTAGTTCTATCAAAGCTCAGACAGGACACAGCTATGCAGACCCACACCTCCATCCTCCTCTTCCACCCACCTGGTGTTCATTGGCTTTGCTTACGTGATGAAGAGGAGCAGATGGTAACTCAGAGCATCTGTTTAAAATGGAACTTTCTTTTGCAAAATGTCAGCGAACAGTGACTGATGCTGCCGTACACGTTGTGCAGATATTGTTGAGGAAAATGTTCTCCGTAATTCCGAACTGAACATTTTGAAGTGCAGTGAATGGTTCTCATTGTGGGGATGTGTATCAGTTCCTAGGAAACCAGATCATAAATGGCACTCAACTCTGAATAATGATAGAGATGGTGAAGGCTGCTCAGGGTCTTGGTTCTGCGAGTGTAATGTATGCAGGTTATCCACAGTTTTCAGATCTATTCCAAGATATTGGATTTCTAATGTAAATTACACTCAGCAGAAAATAACATGTTCTACGATTGTATTTACAGTTATTAGCTCTGGGCATTTTTTGGTAAGTTCAGGTGAACGAGTCAAGATGTAAAACTAAAACAGCACCAGGCTGTCAAGTTCAACAGCCTGGAGCGGGAGATTATGAGCCTCCAGCTGTGATTTAACATCTCAAGATGATTCAAAATTTGCAAATATTTGACCCCTCGCGACCCCAGCAGCGTTAGACCAACTTTACCCAGAGATGGTTGCAGTAGCAGTCGGCTCTGCTGAAATAGCTCCTCTTGTTCCCCGTGGATGTTTGCTTGGTTATTACAAGCGTACCTCCCACTGTGCTATTTCCATCCGGACAGTGGGAGCAACATGCCACTCAGACAGGACATGGAGTGGGCCCTTTTTCTGCCTCCCTGGAGAGAGACTCATGTTGACAAGGCACTGCGGAAAGGCAAAGGAGCGTCTGTCCTTTTGAAGTGCAGTGGACCTTGAAAGAACAACACAAACAAATCTGAGAGCAACAGCAAGGTCCCTCACGCAATTACTGAAGATGCAACGTGCCCCTCATAATGATGCCCACTGAGGAGTTTTCCTTCTTTTCAGTTTTCTTCTTTTTGGAAATCTCTGGGTAAATTTAAGAGAAACCAATCTCCTGCTGCATTCACGTGTATTTGTGTATGAGACAAACAGAAGGTTGAGTCAAAATTGGGTTTGCTACTTTGAATTGTTGACTAATGTGATCCACCTGTACATGAAGGCTTTGGGCCTGTTTGGACGATCTGTGGTACACGGTCAGGCCCACTATAACGCCTGAAGCTTTGGGGCGTGTTCAATTCCGTTTTGTTATTTAGACGGCGCATAATCTCAGCGCACAGTGAGGCACGGGGCACAAAGGCGTAGTATTTAGAATCCTTATTAATCATATAAGCGTGTTTTGGGCCAAACATGAACTGAACCAATCAGACTTTCGTCTGCCATTTTTTTTAAAAAGCCAAGTGGGCTCGAACGTGGGTATTGAGATGTTGGAGACAAGACTTGGTGTAACAGGGCAGAGAGATTCTCTGCTGAGGTAGTAGATTTGCTCATGTGCTGGCACGAGAGTAGCTCTCAACGACCAACGATAGCTACGACCCAAAACCCAAAAATACGACGCGAATACCAAAGCTCACTGAGGTGAACGAGGCCTGGGACGCAGCGGCGGCAAGCATTTCCTCTTCTTCTTGCATCACCATAACACCCGTACAGTGCTATACAACAATATCAGGAGACATCTGGGGAGAACAGAAGCTCTCTGCAGAGTGCGTGTGCGTCCTAAACCCGTATATGTAAGGCACATCTGAAAACTGCGCTCAGTAAATAACAGAAAAACACATTGTGTTTGACGTGGTTTGAGTCGATCTTAAGCGCAAACACGTTCTGCTGCCCCACGACAGTAATGCGTCAACAGTTTGCCTGATCGCTCCCCATTTTAAGATCTTTAAGACGTTCATGGCCGCACAGATGGGTGCAAGTGCATTTGCTATTTACACAACAAAAATTACAACTGCGTCGGTTCTAAACCAGCAATGTCACTTGCGCTGACACTGCGCTGCTTTGCGTGGGTGTGTAAAATGTCAGTGTTAATGTTTGCTGTTCTTAAACACCCAGAGTCTTTTTTATCCCAGCACACTCCAAAGCCAATAGGTCTCCATAGTGTTCCATATAATAACATTTGCATACATAAGTGTACTTATTGTAGTATGAATAAAGAGGTTATTATATTTTACAGTAACAGCGATTTACAGTGCCGGCTACAAAAGACCAAATTTCTGTGTTTTTGCTCATGTGGCACATATTGGAAATGTGTTTTTAGCGTGTAAAAAGAGGCCAAAGGAAGAAATAAACTGAAATGTACCAAATATACATATGCATAAAATGCAACACTTTGTCCATATATCAGTGATATAACAGCAATAATTGGTGTGCATATCCTTCTTCTCCACCTTAAATAGAATAAAGTAATTGTGGAACTTTATAATGCTTCTGAAACCAATAGGTTGTATAATGATGCTGCATTTTGTCTCATTTGTGCCCAATGCTGTGTTTTATTTCATCTCCACTATTAAATCCTCATCTGTCTGCGCGTATTGTTTCAGTTCTAGTGAGTGTACAACAACAAAAGTATCAAATATGAAGATATTAAAAAATCTGATTTGGGCAAAAAAAACAAAAAAAACAAAAAAGAAAATTAATTAAGATAAGAAATAAATTTATGATCGGATGAATTTATCTGAGGTCTGGCTTCCGTTGTGTCAAAGTCACAAGTAGTCACAAGTAATCCGACCAGAACATAATAACGCAAAAGGTGCCTCAGAGCTCATCAACTGATAACTTTTGGGGAAACCAAATCACATAATTACAGCTTATTTACCTGCTCACACTGTTTGATTGATGATCCCTGGCAAGTGCAATTTTGTAAAATCAGATTTAAGATCTCATGGATGACTTGGAAATAGTTTTCTGCGACTACGCTGACTACACTTTATTCAATAAACCACTCTCACATTCCGGTTGGATTCTTATAAAGCAAAGGGGAATAGGTGTGTTTATGAGGCCGTATAGCAGCACTGACTGTCTAAGGGTCAGGTTTGTTAACTAATAATATTGATCTACGAACTTCATATGAGCTGTGGTGATACTGAAGTGCAATCAATAGTGCGGGGTCAATAGAAAGGCAGTGATTTCCAGCCCCACACACCACGGTCAGCAATGGTGATTTACACTTTGCATGTGGTATGGAGCCTCTGAGAACAATTAAATTACAAACAGTTTTTTTCTTGCCTGTCTTCTCTAAGATAGTGTGATCAAAACAGTAACCTGAGAAATTCAATACGGTGCCAAGGAGAGAGAAATTCAGCCTATCTTCCAGCCTGTCAAATTCTTGCCCCCTCTTTTAGTTGGCGTTCCTTTTGGTTGCATGCTGTTGTTCTGCAGGAACTCTGGCTTTGGAGTGTTTGTTTTTGATTAGGAATGTTTAATGGCCTCTACACATTCAATTATCAGCAGCCTGCTCCGCCAGTCGATAGTCATCCTCTCATTAATGGCCCAGAACTGATTACTAAGGACAGAGAGAGAAATGGATGAAATGTTATTCATTCAAACACTAATTAAATCCTCCTAGGTGGGAGTTTCAATCCCACAAGAAACGTTACCCAGATTTTGCAAAGTGCCACTTATGCTGATAGTTTACTTAAAAAGAGCACAAATGTCAGAAACAGGCTTTTGGGTGCACATAGCATCTGGGCTAGCTTGAGGACAATCAGGACCCAAAGAAAACAAAAACACCGGAGATAAAGCACAGCACCAGATTTGGATGCAATTAGTATCATCCAACCATATTCCCCGATGTTGGCTCAGCATACACACTGAGCGTGCACGTCAGGTAAGATATTCATAAAACACAGCATCATGGACAACCTAAGAACTCATTCAGTCTGCCTGTAAATTTCAGCTGTATGAAGTCTGGATGGTGTTGTAAACTGTATTTAAAACTGCATCACAAATCAATAAAAATTGACATCAAACCATTCAGTTGGTTTATCAGTTTACTTTCATAAAGCGTGTTGATCTGATCTCTAACCCTCGGTAGCATCTGCCTCTCGATTCTACGTGTCAAATGCGTACCGACACTGCACATCATCACCCCTTACTCCCATGTGGCACAAAGACAAAGACAATGGTGTCACCTCTTCAGCGCTGAGTGGACACTTAATCCTTACTTGGTTAAATTCATTCTTCTTCTTTTTTCTTTCACAATAGCCAAATCAGTGGAGGGCGTGGCTCTTTGATGCTTTGCAGCAGCTCATTAACATTCATTGGCTTTCTCTCCCTGATTGTCATGATTGTTGCCTGCGTATCCGAGCCCCAGATAACCACCGACTCCACTCGTTAATTTCGGTAAATCTCTTTTGTATTATTAAGGGTTGTGCACTCAGAACTAAAGAATGAGAAAATGAATGTGATCAAGTAAATGGTCATTCTGTTTATATTTTGAATGCTATCATAATTGTTAGGGGGCCCTCTGGTGGATACTGGGCCCTGGGTAGCTTCTTATCTCTCTATCTCTCTGTTATTCCAATTAACGCTGCGTTAGAGAATGTGGCTGAAAATACTGTGGAGCAAAAGAGGAAACACCCACGGTTGATGAATATTAATGTCATGTAAAAACTTCTTTTTTTTTTTTTTTTTTGCTACATACATTCTGAGAATGTTTATAACACTTTTCACAGTTAAATGTGTGCGTCTTTCTGCTGCCTCTCATCAAACTAACTAATTAATGAATGTGCTGTGCGAGTGAACTGAAGTACTTCCTCTTGATCCAACCTCTATTGTTTCGACCAAATGGTAGCCTTCACATCTTCATAGACCATATCATCAGTGTAGAAAGGAGCCGTTCATTTGCATGCTGCTCGTGCCCTATTGTTCCTTTGGTTTAAACTCGGCAGTTCCCACACCTGCACTGGGAGGAGAGGATTCATGTGGGTCCTTGCACATGTTTTTCTCTGTAAGAATTAATTCTATGGAAAATGTCAGTGATGAACTGGATTTTTTTTCCCCCTATAATTGATTCTAACCTCAATTTGCATCGCTTTTGTGATACACCAGCAGCATCAACGATGGCCTCTCATTTAGACTGACTAATCTTTTCCAGTGCCCATTCATTTTGACTTGTTCATTTCCCTGAGATGAAGCTCCTTTGTCTGTGGAAATGCACAGAGAGCAGGTGTTGTCTAATGGACATTTATAGGTGTGCATGTTCTGTTGGATTAATTGGACGCGGCTGAAGTGCTCCGTGGCAACCGGTTTCTATGATGCATGTCTTTTGTTAAATGTGTGAGTAATACCGGACTTTGTGCAGCCGTAGTTTCCTGCGTGAGAGCAAAACAAATAAGGTTCATCGGGACAGATATGAAAGCTATGCTGCTGCAGCGTATAAGGGAAACGCCAGCTTTGCAGCACATGTCAGGACGAAAACAAGAAAGTTACCGCAATCTATACACTTCCTCCTTCCGGCCACCGTCTTGTCCCGGTATCTCTTTCACTTTGGAGCATCTGTTGTGACAGTCAGCAGCAGTTGCTATTGCGTGTGCCCCACGAACACGAACGCTCGCTCTGCAAACATTTCCTGCTTTATGTCTACGAGGCGGCTGCGAGTTCATCCTCTGCCCGTCTCTTCCCCATCGAGACCTGCTGCTTTGAATTTGCGTCTGGGCTGTTTTTAATGGGAGCTGTTGTAATCAGTGCCTGTAGGCCTACGGGTGTCTGCGGTTTAATCTTGGATCCAAACTTCTGAGGCCCCGGGCTCTGTTTGTGTCAGCTTTGCTTTTCATCAGGTGGAGAAAACACAAAGTGGAAGAATACCTCAAAACTGTTCAAATATGTATAAGCATGCCCTAACAAATGTGCTGAGGTTTGGCTGGTTCAGTGGGTGAGTTGCTCGCGTTGAATTTCCACATATAGTTCAATAGTATCCGCTCTTTGTACATGCATGACAGAGCTTCCTGTCATTCCCGAGGAGCAACAGGAAAACAGTCGAGTAACAAAGTATCTTAGACGTGTTTTTTCTCTCTGGGTTTCGGTCTGTCTTTCGCTCCTTTCATGCGTTTCCATGAGAACAGCGAGGCAGATCAGGTAGGTGTTGATGCCCCTAGTGTCAGAACAACCAAACCCATGGTAGAGGAAACAGGAAGATTTTTGTTATCTGTGTTTCTCCAGCCGCTCACTGTGAGGCAACGCTTTGTGCACATGTGTAGCCTCACATATACGGCACGTGTATACCAGATGAAGATATGACGAGCATCTCTCCCTCAGTGACACACATGATGCTGTAAAACATCCAGACTTCAAACACGCCTAGAAAAAAAGTGGAAAGTTGTGTCTGTGTTGCAACCGGTGTGTGATGGTGCGAGCTTCTTTTATGGTACAATTTAATATATTTATTGTGTTTTATCCCTGATAATTTTAAGATATGAGGTAAACAAGACACAGGCAGGAAACTTGACAGGAAGTAGATCTGAAACAGGACGAGATGTAAGTGACTGAAATTAGTGATTTTTTTGGGGTTGGGGGTATTTATGGTGTTGCCTTGGTCCCATGTCGCCAACAACAAGCAACCTATCAGGAAAACTCCCTGTGGTCCTGATGGCCAGCGAGCCATTGATTCGCTGACTCAGTGTTAATCATTAAATCTCTCAAAAGCAATTTCTAAGTTTAATACAGAATCAAATGACTGTGTGATATGAAAGGATCACCCATGGAGAATGAATAGCCGACTTTACAGCTTTACAGATATTCCAGTTGTTTCTATTTCTTTTCCAGTCTACACGTCCATTGTATGGTTACTTTCATCTATTTTCACCGAAAGGGCAGAACTGAAAAAAGCTTCTCAAGATGGTCAAAGATTTAACAAGACCAAAACATAGAAAAACTATGTGGGAAAATCACAATTTTCAGCTGGACAGAAAATCAGACATAGGAACTAATCAGATATTTATCTATTTAGCATGGTATCTAACAATATGTTCTTACCATTATAGTATATTATTGATTAATAGTATTATACTATTATTTATAGTTTTATCAATTTAATTGTTCTCAATGTATGATGATGCCATGTATTTGTCAATGGGCAAAATTTTATGTGATTATATGTTCATTGTTATTCTATTCTCCACCTGACAGTTTTAAAGTGAATATAAAAACGCCAATGCATGAAAGTGAACTGAGCCTGACACTCACACAGTCACACTGCCTGTAAATAAGTAAGGAAGAGTACAAACAAACAGGAGCTTCCAATCCCTTAAAACTGTTAGCGTCAGGCACCTCTAAAGATTCTGTGTGTTTCGTACGTACAAGGTTACGTGGGGCTGCAGAAATCCCATTTGTGAGAATCTGAAAGTCTCTCAATGCCATTTACAGCCGTCTTGGACACCATGACAAAGTGGAGCACTGCAGCACTATTCATCTTCCAGTTGTGGCCAGGAGCCTCTGACACCCCAGCAGACAGAGGGAAATGAAAAGAGGGTGCAGCAGCCAATGGCACCGTACTCTATCTGCCGAGAGACTTGGCTTATCCTCCAGCTGTGTGGGCACTGCCTTTGAATGCAAACAATATGGCTGCATAATGTAGGGCAGGCAAAAAAAAAGAGAAAAAAAAAAGGAGAGAGCTATCACGTCTCTGAGGCTTAACAAACTTTCACTGCTGAGGATTAGGAAATACTGTCGTCCTTAAAGGGAAGTCATTGTATTTGCACGGCTGAAAACCTGAGGCAGTTCCTGTGATCTCTATTGTTACGTTATGAAAAAGATCAGAAGAACAATAACCAAGTAAGAATTAAGAAGCAACGGACAATGAGAGGCGAATCAACTTTCTCCCGTTTCCTCTTCATTTATGCATAAGCAAACCTTAGAGTGTATTACTGCCCACATAGCACGGCCACATCACTCAGGGAACCTGAGAAGCTGCCATCACTGAGTGCTCTGAGTTTAACCCATGGTTAAGTCATTTCACAGTGAGCGGGAGTTAATGCAGCATATAGCAGAAGCACTGTTACCATGGCTGCCTGAGATCTAAATACACTGACAAGAAACAGTCGAAGGAGCCCACATTCAGATTTGCTATCATTACAGAGGCCAAACAAATCTAATTTTTTTTTTTTTTTTTTAACCGTGTGAATCACATCATCTGGGCAAGTAGTTTTGATTCAGATCAAAATGTATTTTGAATATGCTCTGATTTTATCTAATGACACTCGGACTATGCAGTAGATCTCAACTAGCATGAGGAACACCTTGGAATTTTCTGGGAAAAGCTGGAGGCATCTGTGCTGCTGTGCTGAACCTCTTGCCACCACAACCAGCAGCAGATGAGATGAGATGTGTTTAAGAACAGACAATTTATGTCACATCCAAGTGTATTTATTTAAAAGCAATTGAAAGAAAACCTTGTTTTGTTGACTGGGGGCCTGGAAACCTTGAAGCCATTGAGGGAAAAACGTAATAAGCACAGATAACAGAAGCTTGATAATGACTGAGTGATGCGACAAAACAAAGCTCAAACACACAATGAAAATGTGAAAATTATTGTTGCGTGATGTCCAGACTTAAACCCATCACAAATACGGTGACATGAAGTGGGCTATACAAGTTAGAAATTACAGAAATATGAATGTACTCAATGGAGTAATGGTCTAAAATTTGATCTGCAAAAGTCTGATCAGCTACTGTGAAAGGTTGGTCGCGGTTCTGTCAGCCATGACACACAAGATCCACATAGTTTTACCAGCCAGGACTATGAGTGATCAGTAAATATGTCCAATAAAGCTGTAAAGTAAAGTAAAATTGTTGGCGTGTCACCATTTATGAAAATTGTGTTTGCCTATTATTGTAACTTTGGCAAAGATCAGAGGACATCTGCTAAGTAATTAATGCATAAATCTGAGAAATTCCACAAGGTTCATTAACTTATGCACTGCTTTTTAATAATTGTTAAAGGGTTTTTTTTTTGTAGTCTGATATAATATTTGGTGCAAGGTGAGTCATTAGACCGTGTTTTGATCCAGAACACTTGGTAACATCATCACAATACTTTGCCAACACTGCTGCACAGCTCATTCTGTATGCTGAAGTCACCTCTGTAATACAGAAATTCAATTTTAATATTCCTCAGCTCACGACCATATTTCCTCCTCAACAGGAGTTGCCAGCAGGTGAGTTCTCATTTCTTCAGAGTTTTTCATAACAAGTAAAATTTATTGGCTCCACTGAATCATTTCTTCAGTAAAAATGTGAATCACAGGGCCAAGCCTTGGACGATCCCTCTGATTTTCTATGACTATTTAATAGCCATCCACTGATGTAAGAACTGCTGCAATGATAGACAGTCGTTTAATTTGTGATCCAGAAATGACTCATTGAGAGAGAGTAAGAGAGAGAGGGATGGAGAAGTACTATCAAGGGTCATCTTTTGGGCTTGACATGAGTCGAATCAAAACTGCCAAATCCACGGCACTGTTTTGTCACAGTTGGATATTAAGGTCATAAAACAAGAAAGTATAGTCTGCACTATGCCATAAAAGGTGCTGCAGTGATTCATCAGCGCCAGTAAAGCGTTACCTTATTTAAAGCCATCTCACACCAAAAGGGGAATGCATAAAAAATGATCTCATGCAAAACTTGCATGTGGCAAGAAAGAACTCCACGGCCACTTTGTCGCCTGTGGAATTATGAAACTCCACGCTTGACCAATGAAATCGTTTGCTTTGTATGATGTCACTTTTTCCAAACATTGTCCCGACTCTGGCTGAAAAAATTAGTGAAAGCCTGATCATTCTGTTGTCCTAATACCATATTCTATACTTTCAAACTGTGCTACGAACATCCTTAAATATTGTCTGACGTGTGGAAGACACCAAGGCAGCTCCACCATTAGCCCACGGAACTCTCCACATTTTGCCCGCCTTGCCAAAATAAGTTGGACCCAAACTTTCTCCTCTTTTTGTTGTGTAAAAAAAAAAAAAAAAGAATGTTGCAACTTTTTCCTCGTTTGGTGCGAAATTGGAACCTAACAAAGCAAATGCGTGCTCCAGTTTCATACAGCACCGGTGTGAAACAGCTGTAAAAGGAGAGAAGGCATGTTCAAGTACACAACCACTCTGCATGCACACATCTTTACCCAAACGTGCAGTTATAGCCTGCTTAAGCTCTTTCATTTATTTTCAGCCATGGAGTAACACAGTGGTGTGCAAGGCACACAGGCACAGCGGGAATTTTGTGTTTGCCTGTCAAGCAGTTGGAGGCAAAGTGACTCCAAGGTCCTGGAACAGCAGTTTTTGTGTGTGTGTGTGTGTGTGAGTAGCTTCCCCTCATGTTTCCTCACTGTCTCACTCTCAGCAGCATCCTGGTAATCCTACAAAAACCAGTGAGCACACATTAACATTTTACACAGGAGCTTTCAGCCTAGTCTGGCAAAAATTTAATTGGAATTTGTGGTGGAAAAATTTCACATCCCTGACATTTGCCATTTTTTGATCTTTTCTTCTCCCTCAGGAGCTCTGGCTGTATTGTTGCTGGAATCAAACGGCCGGCCACTTGAATGTCGAACGTCTGCCTGCTTTACTTTGCCCAGCGATTATAATGACTCATCCTCTTAGAGGAGAGCTAATCTTAGCATCCATTTAGCAAAGAAGTGTTTCACCATTATGACAAGTGACCCCTATTTCTTTTCATGGAAACGGCTTCTTCCTGCTTGAATCACAGAATGGCCGGCAGGCATATAATTCAAATACTTGAAAAGTGCTGTGCCTGCAGATTAGAAAGAAGGCCTCGAACTGCATGAAATATTAAAGCATTAAGACCAGATGAGGAAGTACACCACTAGAGTCCACACCACAGAACCGTGTGTTGGTCACATTGGGGGAGGCTACTGGCCCTCATAGGACACTCACACGGTTGAAGAAAGTAGCCTGTGTTTCCATGGCAGCCAATTTTTGAGTTGCTTTCATTACATTCACCGAATTATATTATCATTCTCACTTACTGCCAGTCTATGAGGACGGTTGTAGGCAGGGTCACCTCATGATCCAAATAAGACCAAAAACAACAATAAGCAAATCATCTGTTACAATGTTGAATTAAAGGCACTTAAGAAGAGTAACATTGAGTCCATACAAGTTTACTAAAACAACAGCCCAAATATAACAATTACCAGTCTGATATCATTAAATATTACACAATATCAAGCACACATTTGAGCTATTTATGTTTGTTGTGATGCCAAATAACCCCAATACCACTAGTGCAGCCCTTTTAATTATACACAGCTGATATACAGTATATGACTTTCTTTCTATTCTGGTATAAATATTTTAGTGTACATTATTACTTATAAAATCCACTTTCCCACCAGTTTGGCATTCGTTATGGCTTTGTTCTGCACAGTTACAGAGATCTATATATTGTTTCAGCCTCAAAACAAAGCGGCCTCAGAAACACAGTAGGCTATCAGGCAGGGTCGGCATGAAAGGAAGAGCTCAGGGATGAATACGAAGAAAGAGCAGTCAGAAGAGAAAGGGAGTAACAAAGTGAAACAGACAAAATGAAAACAGCACAGACAGTAGCAATGAACGAGTAAGGGAGAACTCAGATCAGAGGTAATCAAGCATGAGGCCGATGTGCAAAATTTACAGCTGTAATTTAGAATCCTACAGTCCCGGCATCTGGATGAAAAGGGAGGCAGAGCAGATTCTCATTTGCCAGAAACAGTCCATGCTTGGTGGGCATATCCGTCACCGCGTCCCCCCCCTCCCTCCTTTTTCCGTTCTCTGTGTCTCTGGGGTGCTTCTCCTTCTCCATCGTGCATAAATGAAACCTGCGTTCGAAGACAGGCAGCATAGGCAGACTGCACCTGAGCAGCCAGCCTTGACGATACAGTGCCGAAAGGGATTGTTTCAATTGTGGAGGGCAAAAAAAGAAAATTGATAGACTGAGGCGATAAAGAGAAGGACACTGAAGCTCAGAAAACAATCACAATATAAAGCCTTTCAAATGTCTATTTCTGGATGGGAACTAAGAGCAAACAAACAAGAGTAACTTCCATGAGTTCTCCAGAGAATATTTCACTTACACATTTAGCAGACTTTTATCCAAAATTTCTATGCAGTTCTACAAGGACACAGACTTCTTTAATAACCTATTCTGCTGTATATTTCTTTCCATATGTTCTATTTTCCAGCAGAATCCAAGGGGGTGGAGGTCAAAGGATACAGCAGCATGCTAAATCCATTCAAATTCACTGAAACCCATTCATTGTCTCACTATTGCATTTGACATATGTATTTTAAATACAAAACACATATTTTGCATGTTGTTTTTCATGGTCTTAAAAAAATTTGAATGTAATTTATATCAAAATACTATAAAGCTCTGTATTTTTGTATTTTCAAATTACTTAGTATAGTTTCACTCAACTTTACATGGTTACAATAGTCGTAAGTTTTACTATTCAATAAATCTTTTTCTGGGTTTTGACATTTGTAAACAAAGTGTCTTTTAAAAAAAAAAAACGGGAATTTCCTAACTCTATGTTTCCTGTACCACTGTGTTGCTAAGGGCGAGCTTAGCTAATTCGAACAATGTGTCTCAGACTCGAAGATGACATCTAGAATAAAGTAGATAGGATTTGGTTGATTTTGTTGGATGCATCAGTTTGTGACAAAAATCGAGAAGCTTTCATGAACTTTAAAAGCTTTAATATAATTAGATGACTACATTACCTAGCTAGCTAGCAGCTAATTGTGGCCTCTAGACAATATGGAATGGACAATTTCGAGCTGATAAAAGTGCTACGGAAAGGATTTCGAAGTTGGAGTTAAAACCAACAATAATACAGAGGAATAGGAATATGAGGGAATATGAATGCTCTGCTTCACAGTTCTGAATATTAAGAGGGATCAGACAAATAACTCCCAATAGTCAAAGGGATTGTGTAGGAGAGGGTATCAACAAAAGAAAACAAAATGATGCAATATGTTTGAAATTTCACATTTTTTTAGCGTTTGCTTTAGCTTCTATATATTGCAACATGAAGGACTTTTAATTATTTTTTTAATCTTTTTTTGGTGCATTTGATCTTAATTGCAGTTGTTGCTTGTTTAGCGAGTGTTTTTTATCTTTATTTTTGCAGGACCTACTGTACCTCTGATGAAGAAACTTGTTTGAGGATAGTGGCACTGAAATGTAAGATTGAAACGATGTGGATTACATGTGATCCATATAGTTTAAAGATCACCCAGATTAAATTTATCAGACTGAAACAGGGCTTCATTATTACTGTGTGAGTGTGTGTTTCAACATGAACGATAAATGTGTCCAGTGACAGATGCTTGTGAATGAGGCAATGTTATTGTCTTTAAAATTAATTGGGTGATAAAGTTTGTTTGCAAGTCACCCTTAACCCTAAACTGTCATCCATTCATTTTTTGGGCCTCAGTCAAAATACCAGCTTACTAAAAAGTCCTTGTTCCAAGCTACCTTTTTCTGGCTTCTCCTTGGAGATCGGATGTTCGGATGTGTTCTGGTTCTGCCCCCGGGTTTCCGCTCAGTTGGATTTGTCCGGAATGTCACGTCCAGGTGGCTGATCTCCTTGGAGACACCTTAATAAGATTCCCTGGATAGTGATTTCCTCAGACATTCTTTAAAGGTGAGCCTAGGCAGACTGGCCCATTTAGCCCTTTACAATAGTTACAAACGTAAAACGTTGTGATGAATGCCTGGTTAATGTTTCATCAAATGCTTGTTTATTGGAGGTTTCTAGCAACAGCAGAGTGAAAACAGGGGATGCAGCCTTTGTCAATCACACCCCCAATCTATGGAACACACAACCCATAGATATCAGGGAAGTCAGCTCACCAAATACTTTTAAAAGAAAACTTAAAGTATATTTTTCCCATTCAGCCTGTTCTTAATACTTGATCACACAGTGCACCACTGCACTTCTTCTACTGATGTTTTAATTTGATTTCATGCACTTATGCTATGTCCTTAATCCTGTCTGTTTTCTGTCTTTTAACCTTGTTCTATTATATGTAATTTTACCTGAGTTTTATCTTAGTTTTTATATATTAATATTAATTAATTTTACTTTTTCAATTTTTTTTTTTATGTGAAGCACATTGTGTATGTAATTTCTTTGACATAATTTACTTTTTGTTGCATTTCCTGTACGAAAGGTGCATACAAACACAGTTATTATTATCATTATTATCATTATTATTATCAATAGCCTATGGCAGTGAGGTAATCTGTGAAGTACAAAACCAACCACACACTTAAGTCAATTGTCAATAACATTAAACAAAGCTAAACTGAGGACACAACGTGTGTCAGCACCATGTGTGATATTCATTTGGATTAATGGCCAAGTTGTGCATATTCACTTCACAGCTTTCAAACTCTGGTTACCATGAAGAACAGGCTGCACTTTAATTAGAAGGCTCTTGGCTCCATTGTGAGGGGAGGGGGAGGAGGAGGAGGAGGAGTAGGAGGCAGTCACTGATTGAGCACTCTGTCTTCAAACCTATTTAGTAGACAAGAACTGAGGAAGAAACCTTAAAGAGGAGGACGAGGAGGAGAAGGAGGGGGGAGAGAAAATCAGAGACATTGTGATGGTATCAGAATCCTAACGAGGGAAAAGATGAGAACATGCGTTTTCTGTACCGCAGAGTCCCACTGAGGTGTGAGTCTGCAAATTTTCACTTTAACCAGGTGACGGCCAGCATTTGTTTACCTGCAGCGGGGAAGGAGGAGCTTATCAGTGACATCATCTGGCGTCTGTAAATGTGTGTGTGCCAAACCAGCGTCTATGTCGTCACAGATTAAATATGTTGCTGTAAACTTTCTTGTTTGGATAACAAGTCGGATGATGCCACCGGCGGCCTGACTGGACCTGCTGCAGTATTGAGTAAATGCCATAATGCTCGCATGATGTCTTCCTATGGAGGCAGCGGGCCACCGCTGCCTGCTTGCCTGTGGTTTCGCTGTGTAATGAAATATGTCTCCCTTGATGTATGGCTGCAGGAGAGGCCCAAATCGAAAATTGAATCACACTAACTTAATTTGTGGTCGGGGCAATCAAATTACTTGTTTTGGCTGCAGTGCTGACGATGAATTCATCTTTGTGACAAAGCTGTCACGGCAGCGTAAAAGGGGGCGGAGGAGATGGCGTCTATGTGTGTGTGTGTGTGTGTGTGTATATATATGTACTGTATTGGGTGATGGTGAAAGGAAGTAGTAACTGCGGAATTTGCCATCATTGCTCTTGTATGCAGGGCTGAGCTGTACATTTACTGCGAATGAAAGTGTGAAGATTCTTCTCATGACTCCGCCAATACCGACAATAATACAGCTACATGTGTAAGCAGCTTACAATAGCTGAGGGTTCCATGTGGCAGTCTTTGAAGAACATGTCTAGATGTGTGTGTGTTTACAGTGTGTGTTTATTCCTGTTGCAGCTTGGCTCCACATCAACACCCTCAGCAGCTGGAGCCAAAGATTCATATGGCTGTAGGGGTTCGGCTTTCAGAAGGCAAAGATACAATGAAATAAATACAGACAATGCTCATAAACTCTCATCGGACATGTCACTGTTTCTTTGGTCCCTACGCCGTGCGCCTTTCCACACAGGCAGGTCCAATTAGCTCATAATTCAGAACCGGACCCAGGGGCCGAGTCAGGCTGGCTCAAAGTTACATTTAGTACAGTCTTCAACACCCCAAATCAAGACCAGTTCGTCTGTGCAGCCCTTTTTCCCACACAATGTCTGAAAAGGCTTTGCAGGATCCACATTAACGACAACGTTTCCCAACCCAGCCCACAGCTCTCAAGGACAAACTCCTTAAAAAACATCAACACGAAGGAAAAAATGGAAGAAACCTCAGGAGAAGCAATTCAAAGCAAGATCCCCTCTCCTGGAGTGGCCAGGTGTGCAACAGGAAGCACAGGTGGGATAAAACAATTGCATAGAAATTCAATGACAATGTAGGAAAATCACATGAAAACAACACTTGAGACCCAGTTTAGTAGTCTCAAGTCCACATAGATGTGGGCATTTAGAGAGAGTGTAATCTTTGAAGAATATAGCTTCAATTTTATTTCAATATCGGTGTTATGAACTCAGGAGGGATCCAGACACAGAGGCAGGGAAACAAAGAGGTAAGAAATATGACTTTAATCGGGTCAATGGTCAAAAGGAGCTCACACACAGGTAAGCAGGCCGAACACAGGCAAAGGCAATTCAAGGGCTAAGCTGAGACAAATCCAGAGGTCAAAAAGACAAAAAACTATATGAGGAACAAGGAACGAGACTTAGGTTAACACAGTTAAGACACAGAGTCCAGCTCCAGAGTAATGACATCCACACACATTGCAATCTGGTCATGAGTGTGTGAAGACACAGGTTGGGTACACTTGAAGGAAATGAGTCGATTGAAGACAGGTATGACAGCTGAGAGAAGTGATGAGCTGGTTGATGGCAGTTAACCCCTCATACCACTGCAAATAATGTATATAGTTTGCATATATATACTGCATATATATACTGTATATAAGAAAAGCACAAAATAGAGACACTGTTAACTTGTGAGGCTTGGCCAACAAACCTGATTCTGATTCTAAATCTGTAAAAATAAAGAACAAATTATATAGTAAAAGATGTAATATTTCCCTCCAGCCCTCAAATCTAGGAGAAGTTTTAAAATCTAGAAAAACCAAGCCTCTCAGATTTGATTCTAATAATTTACCAGGGGTGTTCAGACTGCAATTTACAAAAACACACACACAATAACAAAACACATGCAATTTGTCTCAACCTTTTAGTGTAATGTCCTGTATGGTTACGCCAAAAGATTGAAACAAGATTGTCGTGGGCTGATTGGCAGAGAAAAAGCAAAAGGAGAAGAAACGAACATGCTACTGAAGTTTTATTGCAGGTGTCTCCACTGTGTGTCCTTTGACCCTGTGACCCTGTGGTTTCAAAGTACGCGATTCCATGACAGATCCAGATATTCATCCTGCTGACCTGACAAACAGTGGGCACTAGTTTACCTCTGATCTGGGGCTTTTCAGGGATAAAACTGAAGTGTGAACTCGTTTAGGACAATTGTGTAAACCTCCATATTCCCATATGTTTGTGGTCTGCAGCTCCGTTTGCAGCTTGGGGCATCAGCTGTGTTACTCGGTGGCCAAAGTGTAGTGGGGAGAAATTCAGCAATGGAGTCTAATGGAGTCTGAAGTTCGTGTGCCGTTTGTTCTTCATATCCCTCGCTTCCCATGTTATAAAGGCCAAAGCCGCAGGCACAGAAGAGTTACACGCGGAATCAATCCCACAAAAGCAGAAATTATTTTTTATTCACACGCCGCAGAATTAACGAGGAGCAAGATTTGTTCTGTGTTCGACCAATTTTCACAATTGAGCCTAAGTGTGTGATTGCACATAAAGCTTATCAGTGCGTACGCTCAGACTACACGCAGAGGCTGATTTTACACAGATGTAGCATGTTGTAAAAGACGGACACGCTTTTTAATTTAAGCTTATTAAAGACGGTCAGGCAGAAAAGATAAAAATGTCTCTGTGCTAATAGATAACATCTTTCCTGACCAACTCAAATGGACAAAGTAGAACTGAAACAGTGTCTGTCTGCAGTGGGAGAGCGGTGTCCAGAGGGGCCAGAGGGGTCAGAGGGGCCAGAGGGGTCAGAGGGGCCAGAGGGGTCAGAGGGGTCAGAGGGGCCCGTTTTCAGGGACCTTGTTTGTTGAACAC
>OMNV01015921.1:57022-95412 GCA_900303265.1 Brotula barbata | reverse complement strand
AGGCAGAGGGGCCAGAGAGGCAGAGGGGCCAGAGGAGGCAGAGGGGCCAGAGGGGCCAGAGGGGCCAGAGGGGCCAGAGGGGCCAGGGCCACAATGCTGTTTAATGCACCCACTGTCCAAATACCATTGACTCCCATACTAAAATAATATAAAATATGAATGTCATAAAACATTATAACAACAACAAAAATAAACATTATTATTATTATTATTTGTATTATGGGTGTTTAAGCCACTCATTCCTTCTTATTTATTGATGATGATGCATTCAATTTGAAATGTATTTGCTTGATTAATGAGTCCATGTGCATGATAGTATGATATATTTAACCATATTCCACTCCATATTTCAGTATACCATATAGACTCTGCTCATGAATAAGATGAGAAGAAGAAGAATGATACTTTATTGATCCCCGTAGGGAAATTAATTCTGTGCACTTTAACCCTTCCTCAATGAAGAGCAGTGGGCAGCCCACACACGCACCTGCGAACACACACGCAACGCGCCCCGGCACCAACTCCAGATCTTTCATTTAGTGCCTTGGTCAAGGGCAACAGCAGGAGTGATTAACCTAATGTACATGTTTCTGTGGGTGGGGGAAACCGGAGCACCCCGAGGAAACCCACGCAGGCACGGGGAGAACATGGAAACACCACACAGAGAGGGGCAGAGGTCGACCCCGGGATTCAAACCCACGACCTTCTTGCTGTGAGGCAACAGTGCTAACCGTCACGGCACAAACAAATAAATTTCAGCCGTGTACACACAGATGATTTCAAAGATAGATATCCTGCATACAATAACTTCATGTAATCCTGCTATTTAATGCTATTTGACACATCGGTGGCATTAAAGCAACATTACACACTTAAATAGTCATAATAACTCAGAGATAATGAAAAGTGCCAAGTAAGTCACTTTATGTATTTTGATGGGGATCAAGATCCAGGTGATCAAATTCAACCTTTTCTACACATTTATACTATTCAAATAAGAGCGTGAGGAATTTTGATTAATAAAGCTAATAAAGCTCCAGTATATCCAACAAATGTATGAAACTACAGCAGCTCCAGTCATGGCTTTTGATACAAAATAAGACTGAAAAACATCCATTTAACTCCAATTCCCACATCCATTATGTCAAACATTACATAATTTTGATTTTCTAATCATGCACACACACTACTCTGCCTCGTGTTCTTAGGAATGACCGCTAACATCCTAAAGTTAGGCGCCTGCTTACTCTTCTGTGTTTCATTAGAGTTGCTGTGTCCTGCTGTCCAGCTCACTGATTTTGAGAGTCACATCCAAATGCCCCGAGAAAAACAGAGGGATGAAGGAAAGGTGGCAGCGAGGAGGAGGAAAAAACTGCAGGCTGCAGCACAGTCAAAGATGAAAGAGGACAAAGTTGGAGTTGCGAGAGGGGGCATTAGAAAATGGGGGGGCGCGGATTGGGAGGAAAAGAGAGCAGTCTGTCTGAATGGAAACAGCTGGAGAGAGAGAGAGGTGTTCCAAATAAAAGGCACCGCTCTTTTGAGAGCTCCCTTCACACCCTGGCAGGGCACCATGCTGTTGTCAGGTCCACCTTATCCGGACAAGCACTGCTTGTCACGTTAATGGCCTGGAAGGAAGACCATGTCACTTTATCACCTCACTGCGACGTCAACATGGCCGTGGCTTTTGTCTCCTCAGCTCCGTTTCTGCTCCACAACTCCCTGCAAGTGACTAATTGATCCTGGGAGACAGGCTTTTTTTTGTGTGTCTCTGGGGCTGATGAACAATATGAGAAAAAGCCGCTGATAAAGGGAAAAAAGAGAGAGCAGTGTGTACGCTAATGTAGCCCACTGTCTGCTGCAGTGCTATCTCATTTCCCGGCACAAAAGTAACATCTCCACTTTGTAAATGAAAGGCAGCCAGGCGAAAGATGCCCCTCTTGAGATAATGGGTGCATGCGCGTTATTTCTATAGACACAAGATTCACTCATGAAGCAATGTGAGGAGTAAATGAAATTCATTCAGCTACATATGTGTGTGTGTGTGTGTGTGTGAGCGTGTGTCTCTTGCATCAACCCCCGAAGCCATTCTAAGTATCCTCACAGGAAAGAAAATGAGACATTTGGTGGGATGGATTCTATAACACGCTGTTCCTTCGCCCCACTCCTCCATATCTGTTTACTCATCGCTGCTGGATCCAATCCTTCATTTCCCCCCTTTTTTATGAAACAACTGGTGGGATTATGGTTTACTCATGTGCCTGTTGATTCATAATGCCCGAAGATCTAAACAATCTGGGTGAAAAAAAATGATTTAGATTCACAGCGCCGCAGGATAGAAACGAGTGGGGTGAGAAATTCAAGGAGGAGAAGAAGGCTGAGGCCCCGTGAGCTCAAGAGAACAGAAGGAAGGAAGCCTGCCGAAACGAGACGAGAACGCTCCCCCTTCAACAGCTCTGGCCTTGTCAGATATGGTTATGCTTATTGGAGACACAGGCGGGGAGGTCACTGCACCAGTGTGACTTAGAACATCAGTGCACCCAGGCTATGATAAGAATAGAGCACTGAATCATAGCTTACAGTGTAGTTGTGTGCATGGATGATGCATGGTGAATGAAGTGAAGATAAGGACAGGAAAGTGGATAGGCTGCACACAGCTACAGCCCATTATCATACCGCGCACGCGTGTGTGTGTGTGTGTGCGTGCGAGTGTGCACAAATCCATTCTGCTTGTGAATCATGATCTTCAAGGCTGGAGGATACTTTGAAAACGGAATTGCAAGTAAAAACCTCTGAGTTTCCTTTTTGCACGTACTCCTCGCTCCCTTCGAGGCAGAGTGACCGTGGATCAACAGTCGGAGAATGAATGGTGATGAAGTAAGCAGCTGGCTTGTTTTTGATTGTGTAACAAATCTAAGCCGCGCCGCAACAAAGTCCTCGTGGATTCACTCGGCTCCTCGGAAAGTGACGTCCTAAATGTTTTGGCTCGGTTTGTGTTCGTCTTGGATCTGAGCACTCTCTCCGATCACGTGGTGCACCGTAATTACCACAGGAGAAAACGAGCGTTTTCAGGTGAAATCCAGAGGGCTTGCAGGAAAATGGATGCCTCTTTGCTAGAGTGGGCAACAAAATGGACGCTGCTGCTTAAGCGGTGGAGCGTCATGCAGCTGTTTTCTCTCTGTTTGGGTTGACTGTGTTATGGATCAGGTCAATCAATCTCAGTGTGATCCCAAAGGCATCAGGTCTGAAATTTTTGTGAAGTGTGCAGAGAATGCCGGACCTGATGTTCTGCTTTTGAGAAACCGGTGGCTGAAGATGCCAGAAAAGCTCCATCATGATTCCCGATTTGAGAAAAGGTTCAGCAGCTACTTGAAAACATTATCATTTTCTCCTTCCTTCTCCCTTGCTCTCCATTTTCTCGCAGCACCCCATTCCATCCCCATCGCCCAAACCCCCCTTCACACCCTAATCGTTGAGACTTACAGAAAAATCAATTTCCACTACCCCGTGGAGAGGTCCAATGTTTCACTACTGTTTCTGATTGATGACGCACAGACGCCATCTCACACCCCACTGCTTTTTATAGCACCTCAGCGTTGGTCGCCATTCAGCGCAGTTTTATGGCAAATAATAACAGGAGATGTAATAGCCATTCCCTTTGGTGAGTAAATCTGAGCAGCGAGACAAGAGGATGGCCCGCACAGACAGCTGGAGGACAGTCCCATGTCAACAAGTTACTTAGGCTGAGTGATTGGGTACATGGCTTTGAAGGGCTGCAGGCAATTCAACAGTCAGACATGAAGGCTGTTCCTGAGATCAGCGGCGTCCAATCTGAGCCATCAGTTCTCGTGGTGTCAACATTGGTGAGTGCACTTTACCTGTACAAATCTAGCTGCTAATCTACATCGCTCATCAACACAACCAATCACAAACCACTGGAATAATGTCGGTAATGTCGGCTTATTGATCGTAACTACTTCCGCTGTCGGAGCCAGCAATGAAACACACTAAGCCTAACAAATATCAATCATTTCCTTGAATAGATTAGTGTGTCTGCGTGTGTGTGTCATTGCTTTCAGACAATAAATTCCATCTCTGTGTCCTCTTGTTACATCTGTACCATGACATGATGGCGTTGTTCCCTGAGTGGCTGATGACCTGCCAACAAAGGGTTAAGAGTTCTGAAAATGTACGTTGGGTCTGTTTTTTTGCAGCAGCCAAACAGAGGCCGCATCTGCCAACTATCACCAACACGGTGGCACCGAATTTGTGAACCTCACTATGCACCGAAGTCTGCTAGCCAGCATATGGGCTACGGCTAAAGACTCAAAATGGGGACGATGGAGCAGAGAAGACGGGAAGTTTCACGTTGTTGTTTTCAGAGAGTTGGACTCAATATGAACGTATTGATGTTGTAAAAACCTTAAAGACTTTCAAATTAAATAGGCAGGGGATTGATTTTGGGTGTTTGTGTGTGTGCATGGTTGCCCCCTGGCCATGTCTTGTTGCATCTCTGTGACTTTTAAGAAGAAAGAACTTTGATGCAATGGACCACCTTCCTGACTGCTGATGGGGGGGTCTGGGGACAGGGACTCTGATTAGGACCGGAATGATAAGGGACTCTTCTGTGTTCTGAATGACATCTGGGTCCATGGGGACACTTTTTAAGACAAACAAGTGTATCCTTTGCACTGATAGAAAGGTCACGTGATCGAGGTGAGATAATTTGCACTCATGAGATGTTTTGCACTCATATCTGATATGTGCTACATGTGGGGTAAACTAGTTGAATGATGTCATTTGCATTTCACAGTAAATTCGTAGCTATAGCGTCTCTTCGTCTCCTGGGATTTTCACTCAACGCTCGTGAGCTCAGAGAGCACGATGAAAGAAACAAAACACAGTCGGTGACACATCTGTCGGCTTTTATAAAGCTAACCAGTAGGTCAGAATTATGCAAATGATTGCTCAGGGCAACACTTGGCACTGTGGTAACTGCAACTATACAACCTGTCCAACCTTCATATGAGGAATGGACATTGCTTTTCAAGTGAAACAGATCTGGATTACTGTTGTGACGTGCTGCTGGCAACACTCGAATCCAGCATACACAGAAATAATTCATGGATTCATTGCGGTTCTGTCAGAGGTACAGGCTGGGACTGATTGTTTAATGGTGTGGGCAGTGTTAATTTGGCACAAATTACACTCATTAATATAATCAGACAATAGAATGCCACGGCGAATGTCAGCATCACTGTGTCCCTTTATGTCCACAACTTTTGTCAACGAGCGCGAGTCTGAAAACATACAGTTTCAGGAGGGGCATATTGGAATCAAAGCTATAAGCATCACAAAAGATGAATGAAACATATGCTACTATATACAGAATCATATAACAGACATATTCCTAATGCCACACTGAACGTGTTGGATGACAGGACCGCAAAATACATCAACTAACAAAAAGTATAAGAACCAGAGGAGAAAGAAAGACGGAGGAATACAGAGATGGTTAGAAACAAATCTAAAAATAAAGAAGGTTCTACAGTATCATGAGTGTGACATCAGGACACTCATCAAAACAGTCAAGCACCGTCTGAATGAGGTGGACTGAATCTGATGTTACCTTGATGTTATTGAAGCAACTTGAGTCAGAAACCCTTGAGGAATAATAGCAACACACCTGGATCCACACTGCAAAGAAGACAAAAGGGGATGGTTTACCTGCTGAAGTCATTTCACAGGGAAAAAAAACAGAACTCGATCTTAAGTATGCTGTGAAGTGTTTTTTGTTTTAAGTGAAAAAAAGACGCTTTCAGGGCCTCAGAGTCACTTTTGAATTCCAGCTCATGTATAGCAGATGGCTCTGCTGCTCACTGTTCAATGTACCTGAAAATTAAGAAAAATAAGAAGTACGTCCCTCTTCACTCACTCTGACATTCACAGAACAAGGACACATGTGATCATGGTGAAAGGGGACATTTTATGCAAAAACACAAAAAGTCCTCCCTGATCTGCATATAAGTTGGTGGTTGATATCTGCAATCACACAAAGTGCATGAAATCATGATACACTGATTGTTGTGGGATCCTCCTTTACATAAAGCAGTCATAAAACACGGCTGGTTGGAGGCAGCGCAGCGGTGCCGTGTCACACTGTGTATTTCAAACCACGCCTCCAGTCCTGGAACAGTGCACCCACTTACCCCGACTGAAGTGCAAATGTTGGTAGCCTAAAAGTATAAAGTTAGCAGGTGGCTAACTCCTAATGACTTTTTTTTTTTTACAAGAAATTTTGCATTGCAAAGGTCTGAGACAATAATAAAAATGTATAATGAAACGAGTTGGACAGATCTGACTGTGTTGTGTTGAGACAGATAGTACGCACAGGCTAACACTGAAGCATAAAATCTGGACTTCACCGTCTCAATCATGGGAGCCATAAAAATGTTCATTCAAACCAGACTGCTGTACCATGTTAACAGGAAGTAAAACCAGTAAATTTTTTCAGTTTTATCAGTCCTCCGGCACCTTGTGTTCCACAACAAGTAAAGTGTACAAGTATAGAGTTGTTGCCCCAGCAACCCAAGTTAATCCACACCCAAACATGGATAAAAACCAATCACAGCGGATCTTCATACTGTCCGATCCCAATAAGAGACAGAACAACAAAAGAGCAACAAAATTCAAGGAACACAACAAACAACGTGGAACTCTACTACATTGTTAATATTGAGCATGCAACAGACATGCAACAGACATGCAACAGACATGCATACGAGCTAGTCAATGGATGTGAAAAGGACACAAGGCAAAGACTCCTGGCTGCTGATTTCTACTTTTGCGACTGTGTGAACATGTGTTACAAAGTGTCAGTTAAGGCATCTGTCTCCTTTCGCGCTCTGCGATCCAATAAAGCTGAAAAGCAATAGAAGTGTCAAATTGAATAGCGTCTGCTGTTGGGGCCGGCGCCGCAACCGCATCTACGGCGAGCACTGAGACAATGTTTTAACAATCTTTATTTATCCAGGGAAGGATTTCGCTGAGCGTTCAGCCTCTTAGACCACATTCATAAAGTGACATACGCTCACACCCGGGAGCCGTCACACACACAACCGCGTACAGCCGCTGGTTCTCCACCGCCGGCTACAAAGCAGCTCGGTAAATATAACCTGAGGTCAGACAGCCGAATAACTGCATCATGTTTGGGATAAAATTATCAGCCTGGCAGCAGTGTCCCCAGACTGTCCAACAGATATAGCCTATTGTTGCTTCCTGTTTACGGAGTGCAGCACACACAAAAGACTCAATGTTGTGTTGTGGTAAACACAACATTGATGATTTTGTTTCATTTGATTTTCAGAGGTTTAAATCTGTTCCGTTTGAGGCCTCGGCCTGAGTAATCCACCTGCTGGAGCACAGCACCAACGGTCGGACGGAGCAGTACTTTGCACAGTGGTTGGCAGAACTTTCCCACTCTGCTACGCCTGTGCTGATCTGATCTTAGATTAAATAAAGATCCTGCTCCTGCTGCTGGATTTTTGGCCTCTTTGTGCACTGACAGTGAATCGCTGAGGATCCTGTGTGAGGTCATGGCGGGGGACAGAGCAGGTGAGTTCTTTGAAAAACTGTTTTCTTTTCATTTACAAAAAGCAAAAAGGGTAACAAAAATAAAATATATCGAAATACTCCTGATAACACTTTTGGACCCATAAAAGGGGTCAAGATAACAGAAATAAACTCAAGCACTCACAGAGGAGAAAACAGACCTGACAACTCAGACTGGGGTGGAAGGGGGGCGGGGCATAGATCTTACCTTGTTACATAACAAGACAATTCTCAACTTCTCTGACGAGAATTCTTGAGTCATCATCACATAATCAGTCCTCTTTTGGCAGTTTGTAGGCGATGGCGGTTCTGATTTATTGTTTTCTATCAAACTAAAATTGCAAAGTATGGTTATGGTTGGACAAACACTGACATAATGGCTCCATCCTAAACGTTCGAGCAAATATACCCTTCTATGCTGATGACACTTCATTTACACGCATGTCCCCTCCGTAGTGGAGGCGGTCCAGGATCTCAGGGCTGCATGTCAGTCATTACCAACTCTTGGAGGGCTTAAAATTGGTTTTAGAACAATGTTCATGGTAACAGCTTGGTTCCAGACGCTTGATGATCTGAGCCTGTTCATGTCCCACGCTAAATCAATCCAGCCCGATGCAAATCCGGAGTTCATGGTTTTCACAGAAGCTCACTGATTACTTGATGATCTTCGTATTTTCACTTCTGATGGTAAATCCAATGACAGGGTACCCTCGTACAAGTACTTGGCTATGTGGTTGGATAGCAAACTTTGATTTTATCTACATATGTCAATCTAATCTAATCTGTATTGTATATGAATGCAGCCTCCTCCATTTTACGTAGCCTTGATCCAGTGTTCCATTCATCTCTACGTTCGATTGCAAATGAGATAACTTACGTAACTCACACTGCATTCTTTGATTTGCTGAGCTGGACATCACTGACCACTCGCAGACAACAGCACCGGCATAAACCTCCATGTTATCTCTGTATCCTTCTCTGCCCCAGCTCTTCTAATTACCAGCTTCACTCTTCCAACTGGATGCTTTGTAATGATTTTGACAGATCTGGGAAAAAAACTATGCAAAAAGATCTAAAATTAGACATTTAAATCTGTTGGGGAATTTAAATGCATCATAGAGAACGCTGGGAGTGAGGCAGGCGGTTGTTTTTCTTCAGAGGCTGCTGTGTTCAAATGGAATCTGTCTTCTGTATTCGTCTGCATTTTTCTATACTATATGTGGCGTTTTAATATGTAGTGATTTTGTACAGCTGCTACCTCGGCCAGGCCTCTCTTGTAAAACAGATTTTAATCAGAGATTGACTGATCATAGTTTCAACTGTTGATGTATATACTGTACACTTGTCACTAAACATGAGACTGTGTAGTAATCCTGGACGGTTGCCATCATGGGTACGCGTTCCGGGGTCGACCACCACACCTTTCTGTGTGGAGTTTACATGTTCTCACCGTGTCTGCGTGGGTTTGAAGAACCAAAATAACTGCATAGAAGTTAACAAGATTTATGTATCCTGGATATCTTATCGTATGTTGGATCCATTCAACGACATGCAGGTATGTTACTTGTTGATGTAAACATGTTAAAGAAGTAAATGACTCCTCATAAACAAAACGTTCAAGGCAGCTAGCAGCAGTTCATTATGTGTTTGTCAAACTGGTTGAAGTTCTAGAGGCACCTTTGACGATGTTTAACACAAAACATCTACGATATACTAAGACACATTTTCAATACTTTACTATACTGTTCAGATTCTTCTGGTATTTTATGGTACGATGTTGTCTAAATGTTCATGCATTAGTGTGGTTTTAAAACTCACATTAATGACCCATCCATACGTATCTGCCATTCCTGCTCTGGAAGGGTAAACAAGTCCGAAGCTGGTGGAAGGAACATGTTTGAAGTGTCCTTGGAGACCCGCAGATCTCAAGTGGGCTAAACTGCTGTCGAGTTCATCGATACGAGCTTTACACCACAGTGCAAAAAGACAGCCCGAGTGCCGGCCGCAGGGTCTCGCTTTAAACAACTCCAGAACCACTATCGAACACCTCGAGCTGGCCGTCAATATCGCCTCCCTCTCTGCCTTCATGCTGTTAGCCATGCTACAGAGTAAAGATGGAGTGTCAGGGAAAACATTTGGATACTTTGTGGTAAATCAGTCAGTGTAATAATTTAACACATTTCAAAGGTACTTCAACCGTGATGCAATCATATGAACACATCAATCCTGGACATTTTTGCTCTAGTTTAACTGATAGATAGTTGAGGTAAAGATTAGTGCAACATTCTACATCACCTATGATCCCTGGAGAGGAAACGGTGCCCTGCGTTCAGTCGTCACACTCACTGTCCACACATTCACATTCACCATATTCACCTTTTATCGTAAACGTCACTACTAAGTAAGCATTAGTGCCGACTTGTTTGAAGGGTGCAAGCCAAGCCCATCAAGACTGCAGGACCCACTTTGTTGTGGCGAAAGCAGACATGACGGACCAAACCTCGGTGTGCCAGGAGGACTTTTGAAGGAGCGTTTTAAATGGTAAAAAAATCCAAAGTGATCAATTTAAAATATGCATCTGCACAAAAATTTAATTCCCGTTCAAGAAACTCTGAGTTTTAGACTGCACTCCAGACATCACAAGCGTTAGAGAAAGCACTTACGAATTCTCTAGGGGTCATGGGACGCAAAGGAGGCTTAGAGAACTGGAATAACTTCCAGTGGGTAGTTCTAGTGTGGAAAGACAAGCTCAAGGATGGGTAAAAAGCTAAAAGGCCAGCGAAACAGGCAGAAGTCCCTGAGGGGAACCTATACTTGTGAATGCAATGCTGTATCCCATCATTCCTCATGTTTCGCCTCAAGGTGCCTAGCCTGAATGGCCTCGTATGACAACCTTAAAGTCTGATGGAGCGTGGCCCGCTGAATCCCCAGCCTCCAATGCCCAGCCCTTCACCTTACGTCATTTGGGGACATTGTCTTCCAATGAGTATCATTTGTCACCATTGACTTGCTTCGTGCAGACAACCCTCTCTTTTTCCGTTGGCACTACCCCATTTCCACAGTTGGTAAACAGCTAAATCCCCCTTCCAATCAATGGAGCCTATTTAACTTGAGCTATTGACTCGCCTGCCCCTCAACAGACTTGAGAGACAGGATAAAATACAAACATATTAAACGGGTGAGAAAGAACAACAGAACCGGTGACGTCGGCCATAAAAAGTCACATTTTCAATAATGGGCTTCTGGTGGGAGAAGGAAAAAAATGTGACAGAGTGAAGGTAACGGAAGCAAGAGAGAGGAAAGAAGCAAGGGAAAACAGAGGAGGAATCGATCGATATGAACAGATAATCACCGGGGCTCTGTCCCAATGTGTAAAGAGTGTGACATTGCAGAGGTGGGTACGGCAGGGAAGAGATCAATGGGCTGCTTTTTGTTGCTCCGTAATCCTTAACTATCTATAAGTAATTAACCTTCAGAGGAGAATGCAGGGATCAATTAAATGCAGAAATAAGCGGGGGAATAACAATGAATAGCAAGCTACAACAGAAGCTACCTTGAATTGAGTGGATAAACCAGAGGAAACCAAAGTAATAGTTTCACTACTGCCTCTGCTATTCGCTGCATCTGATTTGGTTTTATGTCACCGGCTACATTTGCTGTAAATAATTGCAATTCCTTTCAAATGGGGGATAAAAATAGAGCGCCGTTAGTGTTAAAAGAAGCAATTTAATCGCATTTCTGCACATGTTCAAATTCATCAGTATTGCTTTTTTGGTTTCTTTTTAGAGGAGCCTGATGTGATCCTCATTTCTGGCCTGATGAGTGCTCCCTTTATAGTGTTTGCTGAGAAAATGGAGGAGGAGGGGGTTCTTATTAGGAGTCACAGTGCCCTCTGTGGGCGCCGATAGGATAACAGAGGGACACATTCATGTTGGTTTTTAAAAGGAATCCTGTTTGATGCCAACAGCGATCTGTTTTATGTGTCAGCTGCTCTGTCTGACTGTCAAATGACACAAAGCAGTCACGGTTGTGTCTATACAGAATTTAATGGCAAATAAAAGCCCATACAGTACATTATGACCACTTGATTTAAATCTTCAATCTTCACAGAACGTTTCAATTAGTAAAAGACATACACTGTTAATGTCACATCAATACACAATAATACAATAAACATAATAAACAGGTGGGTTTGTACGGAGCAAATGGTCTGTGAAGTAAGAAAGCTCATTATTTATTACAATATGGCATTTAACAAGTAAATGAAGTAAAACTTGTGCCTTTGTTTTCAGAGCAATGATGTAAATTTACAGGTAAATTATGATAACCAGGTAAAAACACAGCTCAGAAGTGATAATAACACAGACCGTTCTAACACAAATTCAGAGAACTTTTCTGATCTGTAACTCAAGCGTCTTATTTTACAGTATAGCAGTTTCAGTCGAGAGCTTCTCATTGTTGATCAGTGATTCCAGTGACCTCGGCCAGTACAGGAGGTCCTTCACCAAAATGGACACCTGGAGATAGAAAAAAAAAAGAGAAACATTTCAGACTTGCTCATTCACCCATCACCATCACTGACATGCTTTATGCTTGGTGGCCAAAGTTCAGGTGGGTTTACGCTTCACTACAACCCCCAACCAAGATAACTTGAAGATCTTCTTCAGATAACTGCAAAGCAAGAGAAACAGAACTGACCATCCGATGTAGCACTGGCACAGGTTTTCATGCGACGTGGCTTGTTTGATGAGGAGCTCTACTTGTGTTGGCACGTCCAATGTCTCATCATGAGAAAAGTCCCGACCTGTAAGGAAATAAACTTTTATCTGTACAGCTTCAAATTCAGCCTACAAAGCTGACAGGGATGTTAAGCAAACTGAGGCACTGCTTTGTACTCCTGCTGGTATTATTTGTTCAAATCCAGCAAAGGCTTCTGTTTCTTTTGCTGGTTCTGTTTTCTGACACTAATGGAATTGCTGCGCAGCAAAGAAAATAGGGCAGAAACACACGACAAGCATTAATGTGTAGCTGAGGTGATTTTGGTGAGCGGATTTTGGTGTTTGTGCTCCTTTCATGGTTCCTAGGAGATTCAGCAAAATGATATAGTGCAGTAATTTTTGTGTCAAGACGGGCTTATTTGGCCTTCAGAGGCCCTTCATAGACCTTCAAGTTGAATAATGAATTTTAACAGAGATGAGAGAGTTTACAATAGCTGAATATAAAGGTGAGTGCATGCTTCTACATGGTGACATCTGACAGCACTACAGAAAAACACACAAGATGACTAATTTCCATAAAACTTTTATGTTAGATGAAGATTAACAAAGAAGCCTTTTGTGAAATAATTGTCAAATAATTGTAAAAAAATAGATGTGTATTGACTGTAAAATCTTTTTGTTCATTGGTTCTGAACTCACCTGTAAGTTTGTCCCTCACTCTGTTGATGATTTGAATAGCTTTCTTGTTCAGTGCCTCTGGTTGCACCAAGCCATCTCCAACTAGAAAGATGGTGATGTGAAATGTTGAATACAAATGAAACTGCAAACAAGTGTGTTCTCTACATGTAAAACTCTTGAATGTCTTTGAAGTGTACTTAACTTCTGGTTTATAACATCACAACAGTGGCAGCAATCATTTATGACGGCAAGGCGCTCAGTATTGTTCGTGTGAAATGAGCATAAAGAAAAGAAAAGGGTGCTACAACAACGAGAAATAAATTTGCCATGAAATGACACAGATGGTAACTCACTGAAAGAGTGAATAGATTCAGGCACTGTGGTTCCGGGCTTCTTGTGTGTGGTCTCCCCGAGATCGATTCCCTCCAGGGCCTCTGTAGAGGACACACACAAACAGTCAAACTCTTTCCAACAGCATTAAATATAGAACATGGACGCAAAGATGGTCGGTAGACCCACTCACCCACTGACTGTCCAGCAGTGTAGGAGTCTGTTCGGGTACGGGAACGTTTGTTGCCTTTGATGTTTGCTGTGGGTAACAAATGAGAGGTTTGTGAGAAAAATATTTTACTCAACACAGCTTGATACAAATAATACTTGAGAGGTAGTTCCAATAATAACTGCTTAGTCTGACACTTTCAATACCATGACAACTACAAGTCAGGTGCCGCTCTCTTTTTTATCCCACCAACATTTAGACTAGAAGGTGAATAGTCCAACAATCTATAGCCAATATGGATAAATACAGAAGGATTCCATCAGCTATGTATTGGAAATGAAGAAATCCTATGAATACACGAAGCCCTTCCTCTTCTTGGAATGTGTGTGAGAAAATAAGCAACAAAAGGCAGACAGAACTGCAGCATAATTTGGATGTTCCTGCCCATAGTTATTGATGACTCAGTTATTTAAGTGGCCATACTTTTTGTCTTGTGCCAAATTTCACCCTGACTTATGGCTTGATTTCATCAAATTTGCTGTGGATATTCATGGCTCCCAGAGGATGAATCCCCTTGACCTTTCCTGTAATGTCACCATCAATATAAATAATATCAACGCAGATAAATAATATCAAAGTCTAATGAAAAAAAATAGCAGCAGCATGTTTTAACCTTCACTTTGCACAAATAATATTCTGGCTCTTCTTTACCCTTGAATTTCTGAGTTTTTGACACATTAAATAGTTTCCTCAGCATGAACACACAGTTTTGCATCCCTTTGGGGTAAATAGCTACTGTCTTTTCCCAGAGGACGTCCCTCCCTCCTGTGGAGCTAGCGCCATAGAGCATTTACCATTTAACAGCATATCAAGCACCCTTACACAGAAATAGTGATTCACGGAACAATGAACGGTGCAGACAACCGTGATGGAGGTCTGCTTTCTACTGAACGAGGCCACTTCAAAAGGCCCTAACATCACAAATAAATCTGCACAAAAGGTTGACCTGAAATCACAAAACACCTAAAGGTAACAGTTTGTTGTGTCATATTTTACATGTCTCTATTGAGGTGAGAAGCTATAATAAACACACACGTTTTGCACTTTTAGTTTTAGATTCCACATGATAAATCAAGTTGTAGTGAACAATCTTCACTGGGACTGTTACAGATTTATTACAGTAGGTCATGGAAAATGTATTATGTTACTATTGTGTGCAGTGCTGACGGCCACAATGAGAATCGTGCGTGTAAGAGTAGTTTTCCTTCTCTGCTTAAGTGGATAATGAAGTTTTATTCAATTAATGCTATTCTACGATAATCACTATGTAGTTATTTGTGTTTATCACCATTTCCCAGAAGTGTTGAGCACAAATGCACCACGTGTAAACATCTGATTATCCCTTACTGTCCATGAGTCTCCAGTTGAGCAGTGGGTCGTAGACAAAAGCTTCCAGCACGGCCATGACACTGTCCCGATGCTCCCTAAGCACCTCCATCACTGTGTGGCATGTGATACGGTAGTTACCATCCAAGCCTGTCACCTAGAAAAAATTGTAAAAAAATAAGTAAACAAAATATTCAAACTGTGTGCAGCCTGGATCTTTTTTCACCCCGTCACCCTGCTGTGTATGAAGAGAACCAGAAGATATGGCAGATTCAACGAATCAAAGACTGTCTTTAAAAAGCTTCCCACTCACCTTTTCTGTAATTTAATGCATCTATTTAACTTCTTCATACTTTATCACATTTTAACATAACGCATTTATAGTTATTCTCAATTCCCCTCTGAATTTTAAATTTCCTTTTCCTGTCAATTAAAATAAATGACAGTGTAAGGACTTCTAAAAATGCTCCACACACTTGGGAAAGATTAATAGAAGGGAGAGGTAGCTCTGTAAGGTTTGAGTTTAAGTCCGGCAGAGTAGCACTGTAAGTTAGGCTTCTGAGGCACTCATTAAAATGAAACAGGAAATGAACTCATTAAAGGAAATATTCTGCTTCTACTGAGTTCCAGTTTGAATTTATAGAGGAAGACAGCAGCTGTTTAAATTCATAAAAAGGGGTTGAGAGGTTTGCTTACCTCCATGGCGTTGGTCAGCATCCTTGTCAGTCGGAACGGGATCTTCTCGGGGAATTTCTCTCTGGTCATGGCGACCTGTTGAGGGTTATAATGAAGCTCAATCCCTCAACAGCTAAAAAATAGATTGTGTACTAAATATAGTCTCTCCTCACCTCAAAACAGTCCCCAAAGTCAATGTGGAGAATTTTGCCACTCAGACGGTCTAACATTAAATTGGATGGATGCCTGAGAGATTGAAACAACACTTATTAATGTCCTTACATCTTACTTGTGTAAGTGTAACAATCTGGTTTAAATTAAGCATTACAAGCTTTTCATTTGGGCAGAGATGCGCACCTGTCACCCAATCCCAGGATGTAGCCCACCATTGACATCACAGCCAGGGATCGAGTGTAATTGGTTCGTCTGTCAAACCACACCTGGTGGAAAGAGAACATCTCGATTATTTAGGCTTTTCTGGTACACCTCATGATAAATTCACTGTGTACAGCAGAGCACAGCTGAAGGTGGCAAAGAAATCACACACTGGCTGGCTACTCAATACATCTTTGCAGACACTTTAACATTGTTGAGCATCAGTTACATGACACTCCTAAAATGGATTCAGTTGAAGATCTACTTAGGATGCCCTGCTAAGTCAGTGCTTTGGAAGTAGGTCACAGAACCCAGAAAAAAGCTGGTATGAGAATAATTATTGAGGTTTGATTTCAAGCAGGTGTTAGCAAGGATTATGACAGTGGACATCTACTACTGCCATTTGTACAATCCGTAGAAGGGTCGCGGTTTACTGTAATCTAACCAATCATTATTTGCACTGTGTGCGCGTGTACTGAGGAAGAAAAGGGCACCTCAGAGCTGGGGCTCTTGAGCCACAGGAGCTTGGCCAGGTCATCTCCAGCTGTGTTGTTCACTGCATGCTCAAATACCTCCACCTTCTCCATCAGCGTCAGGTGGTCGTAATCTGGGGCCATCTGGAATCCACAAACAAAACACGTTATAATGGGAGGGCACAAGTTACCTGAGCATAAGGTTCATGGATTTATGTTCTTAAACCTTTCCACAATAATGTTTGTGTTCAGATCTTCATTACTAGCCTGACTGCAAAAACTGACTTCATTTCAAAAGATTCACTGGGAAAAAAAAACAAAACAAAAAAAAAACAAAAACGGCCGAATCTGCCTCAGCTCAAAAATATAGACATTTTGTCTTTGTCTTACTCATCCATTTTCTCCCATTTTGTAACTACAACTGTCTAATGGATTGATTGAATGACTGATCAACTTAATGTGTTGCCATTTTGGAGACTTAATGTAAATGTGAGACATCATTAGGAAGTATCACATTATTAAATTGAAAATAAAGCTCTGGAAACACTGATAAAATGCCAATGCGATGCAAATCAAAGTTTTCCAAGTGCATTCTCCACAGCAGGGTTCTTTGAAGATTCCTTTGCGCATATTACCAGATTTTCTTCAGGCTCTGAAGTAACCATCTTCATAATGCTTTCCTTTAAATTCTATTTAGAAGTGAAAAGTTTTGAAATAAACCAAATGGGTTGAAGAGACATTTTCCCCATATATCTGCAGAGAATCATAATTTTCTTCTTTCTGTTCATTTTTTCACTGTTCCAATTCCAGTGTCACAATGTAACTTTACACACATATGTATTTTTATGTTTTATGTGCAAACAACATAATTATATTGAAACCACTGAGTAACACACCAATAATATGAAGCTGCTAAAAGATTCACCTCCACCCGCATTTCCACCACAAAAATCAAAATACAGTATGTTTCATGTATATTTTGGGAGCCAAAGAATTATTCCATCCATGTCTTCATCGCAGAGATTTGCGTTGCACTGGTTCTGGACTTCTTCTGTGGCCTGCATGCTCATTTGATGCGCTGGGGGACTTTTTTGATGTGAAAGTTAATGTATGTATGTGACGCTGTACTGTCACTGGTTGTCCAGTAGAAAATGTGTTGTTTTTTTGTGAGTGTTTTTGTGACTTTCTGCATCACTGGTGTATCCATTGTGCTCATTCTGGTGAGACAGATTACAAATATGTGTGGTCTCATTTGCCTAATTTGCTATTTCTGAGGCAGGGATATTTTGTTAATTTATGTAAATTAATGACCTGTAAATGTGCTTCAATGGAATCAGACTGAGACTCATCAGGAATCTGAAAACAGATTCGTGGGAAGGCCTGAGTAATGAATGAATACGAGATCAACTGCTGACGCAAGATGTAGAGAAACTTATGCGCATGTGGGAATAGATTTATACACTCCTTGTGCAGTTGATATATTGTTACCTCTTACCTCTCACACTACCACCATGGGTCACAGTGTACCATGAAAGTTATAATGTACATACACTGGGTATGTTGAAATATTAGATTTATTTATTTAAGCCAATGTTGTTGATTGTTTATGTATTTAAGGTAGAGTATACCAGTCTGTCCCTTAAGCAGTCCATCAGCCTAAAAAGGTACTTATCACACAAAAATTTCATATCCTTCTGCCACAAGGGATTTAAGCTGAAATATCAATCATTTGCTCCAGTGGTATTGTAATTGGGATGCAGTACGCTGCAAAGATTTGTGGATCCTTGTAAATATTCTGGGGTTTTTTTTTACACAGTAAGTATAGCAACTGTTAGATCAGCAAAGATTATGATTTCAAGATATTTTACACCCCAGACTGTCTGACCAATGCAGCCTTTACTCTGAACCTTTAATTGCTGCCAGCTGATCGTTTTTCTAAAAAGATAAAACATGAAACTGTATGTAGGTAGAAAACGCAATTGTACGCAGGAAAAGGAAAGTGCATGCTGAAGGTGAAACTGAATCAATCTAAGGGATGTACTGGCTGGTACTCACCCTGAGCATAATGCGATGTTCTATATTGAGCAAGATCTTCTTCTTCTCCCTGTAATCCCTGATGAGAGCATGGAGGGTGTCACAATGGGGAACCCAGCCAATCAGGCCTGAGTTGGTAGACAGGGGGATGACTGCGTACCGCTGGATGCTGATGATGCAAACACACAGACCACCACATGCATATAGACATCATTTCAAATTTTAGTCATGCCATAATACATACTGTATGTCTGTATCTCTAATATATGTAATGTTTACAGTTAGTTTTTTGTACTTTCCGTATATTTTTGCTTTGGATGTGTGTGTGTGTGTCTTAACCTGAGGTTCTTGCGCAAGGATGCAGGGTCATTGGCGAGCAGCGTGTTGACGAGGCCAAAAAGCTGCATTACTCTCTCATCTTGCCTCAGGTCTTCATGACCCTTCAACAGGAACATGAACTCGTGGCCATTACTGCCTGCAGAGGTGCACCCATCCCAAAAAAACAACAACATTTTTTTAACTCGCTGGCCACGTTGAGTGATTCCACACTTGACCAAGGCAAGTACACGAAAAAAAACCGAAAAAAAACGAAAACAAAAGAAATTCACATCAATATAAAGAAGCACGATCAAATAATTCATTGCCCCTTTTGCTCTGCAGATGCCTCTGCTTCATCCCTGTGTGTAAGCTTCTTGACTTCCTGTGTAGTGAGTCTTAGCTGCAACGAAATGATATCATGTGAATAACACGGATGTGACCCTTAACCCCTCCTTATAAACTCTGAAACCACCTAAGTCGTGAAATAACTATGAAATAGAAGACTGAATGTGATTGGTAGCACATCAGAATTTAACACCGGAAGTATCACACACCTTCACAAATACAATACTTAAAACATATATCATATTAATTGTTTTCCTCTGTTGCAGTCAATCATTCTGATTGTGGCTAAGACATTACAGAAATAGGATAAAGTACACACAGTATGCACTGGCTGAACTGTAATCAACCCGATGCAGAAAATGGAAGGAAAATCTATAACTTTTATCGTCTGCACAGAGATCTTCAGTTATGCAACTGTGCCATCGGAATCCTGAACATTAGAATGATTCCATTACCACCAGGTGTCACTTGTTATAATGGTATATGTCTGACATATCTGTACAGTCTGTTCAAACCCTGCTCGAAACTTGTGGCATGGTCATCGAAAAGGCAGATGGGTGAGAGAAGACATGGAGAGAGGAGTTTGCTCCTAATGACAAACCCAGGAAGCATTATGCTGTCAATGGCTAGAGGCAGAGAGCAATGACAGTAAATCTCTACGGTCTGGACTGGGTGACAGGCCTTCATCTGAAGTTGGAGAGGTCAGTTGATATACTGGCCATCATTTATTAGAAAGTATGTTGTGTACCATTAAAGGAAAACATCAGAACAAGGGATTAAGTAGTGTTCAAAAAGAAAGGAGAAAAGTGAATCATTTGTGATTAGTGAAGGTGATCATGTGCAGATTTGGATTCAGGGTATAAATGGATACTGATAAAGATTAACATTGCATGTCAAAAGGCAAAGAAGGTGGATTTCTGTTGGCGTAATTTGTTTCCTTCCTTCAGATGAATGCCAATAAATACTCAGTTTCTCCTTGATGGGAAAGATTAACACCACAGGAATAGTAATATACAGGGCAGCCTGGTCAGTGAAAACAAAGACTTGTGTTTTGGTGGATATGATTTCTTTAGTTTTACATTCTCTTTGCATTATCTGAAAAGAATACACGGGCAGTTAAGTATTCAACATTATAATGCCCTTGAAAATGTTACTTTGGGCTCAATTGATACTAATGTTGCATTTTCTCTAATGCTTGGCCCAAAAGAATATGAATAAAATATTCTTTAATCCATTTTCCTGTGAGAATGGGTTAAAAGTCCCATGGCCTGTGCAATTTTCTCCTCATCTTACCCATGATGGTGAGTTTGCGAGGGCGTTGCTTGGAGGTGATGACCTGCAGGGAAGGGGCAATGGACTGGATGCGGATGATTGGTTGGTTGGGGTCATAAGTGCCTGGTACAGCCAGCTCCAGGTCCCTGCACATCAACAGCTTTGGAGACACATATTGTAGCTCCAGGGAGGTCAACTGCATGGAGAGTTAATAAAGTAAGGATGTAACACTGGAATAGACAATCTTCAGGTTTTTTGGTGTAAGAACCTCTCTGAAACTTAACCTGCAGCAAGTAACAAGCAAACCAATAATGCCTGACTTTGGAATATTTCCATTTCTATGTATCATCACTGAAGGAATGCTCAATGGTCAAATAAACACAACAACTCTGTATGTAAAACTTTCTTTTCTAATGTTCCAAATAAACCTATTTTACAATCCTGTTGCGGCTGGTCACTACCTCACTTGTCAAACTGTGCTGTGTCAGCTGACAGCTGGGTGAATGATTCTCATACTCACTCTGTAAACTGATGTGGCTTGGCAAAAGCCTCCTTCATTTTGGCTTTCACCTACATCTGCTCTGTATAGATGCACCATGAGGGGGGTTCATATGGATGATAATACTGCCTAGGGGGTTATTTTGCTCCATCCATGATATTTATCATGTTGCTAAGTATTTCATGCTGCTAAGCTGTACTGCTGCATGAGGGAGCATCCCTAAGAGAAGAATCATGCAACGTCAAATTGCATTTCCATCTCTGTTTGCTACATGAAGTGAACATTCCTGACAGCACTATATTTTATAAGTGTTCTTCAACAACATGATGATAGCTGCTAGGAATGCCATCCATCAGTCTAATGTGCCCTGTCATCTTTTAGTCCGATAACCCATAATAATTTGTCAAACTGATCTTGGGCAGAGTATCAGCACAAATGGCAAGCAGCAGAACATATGTACTCCAACCCCCATATCTTACGCCCCATAAGCAAATCTGTTTCCTAAGCAAAGAATCTCTCTGCCCTGTTACGGACATAGACTCTAAATTGCAAAGAACCACATTCGAGTGCACATGTCTCTTACAGGGAATGACAGGTGACGCTCTGATTGGTTCATTCATGTTAGGCCCAAAACATGCCTACATGATAAATTATCAGCCACAGCGCCTCACTGTGCGACGTGATTACGCATTGCCTGAATTGAACTTGGACACACCCCAAACTGTATTGCACCAGACCGTGTGCCACTAACCGTCTAAATAGGGCCCCAAATCACTAGAATTTTGGACAGACATACTTAAGTATCTATATGTAGGGTGGAGGCAAATAAAGGACTTAAATATATGAAAGATTTTGTGAACATTGCTCTTGTTTGACTAGACAAGTAGTAGAATCAGGAGAACAGCTGACCTTTTGGGTTTTTCTGGTTACATTTTGTCAAGAGAGCTACTGTATATTCCACAAAAAACAATACTTTCTAACAATTTCTTAGATATTTGGGACAGAGGGCTTAAAAAGAATGATATAATCTGCAAGCTGATAGATAGATAAGAAAAAATATAAATAAAATAAAAAAATCGACATTAATTACCACTTCATACACGATTGAAGTTTTGCCTCTGATTGCTCAATCCATTAAAAACAAAAAAACAGCCTATTTTAAGGGTTTGACCTTACAGTGCATAATGTCTCTTAAGTAAAGCAGCTAACAAAATCACTACTGAGTTTCAGTATGGTTGTACATTGTTACAAAAGGAATCCTGATCGTGTTTCATTGTCCTCTGGCATCCTTTGAATTCAAACACGCCTTTGTCTCATCAGCTGAAACAGTATCCTGTCATTTTCCAACTTATTTTGCAAGTATTTTCCCTTGGAATCACATTCAATGACTTTACCTGGAGTGGGAAGAATGAAAGAGGTCCATTGTCTCTCTATTATTACCCTCCACTCAGTGTTTGATAGTGTTGGCACTAACAAGTCAAGAAGACTGCCCTGCCATAGCTTATACTAACACGTAGAGAGAATGATTACATTCAAAACACAAATGCCTCAGCCTCTTTACACAACTTTGACAGACTGGATTTACCTGTCACAGGATAATCGCACATTAAGCCTCGTCATGAAAAGAAAATTATATCTGATCCTAATAGATGAGAGATTTAACCAGACACAGGAATGTTTACTTGTTGCTTCACATGGTAGGATGATAGCCCTATACAGTGACTTTGTGTTATCTTGAGCTGAAAAAAACTCTGACTCTTAACATTTTTCTCATTTGCAGCATGTGTATGTAGTTGAGGATCACTGATACATGATGATGTTTTTGGCTTGATTGACTGCAGCGAGCTTATGTGTTCCCATATTCCCATTGCATACATTTACATTCCACTGTGACGCTCACCTGCGGCAACTGTTTGGAGATGCGTCTGAAGACATGGTAGTAGAGGTCCCAGGCCTGGGTCAGGTCTTTGACATTACCAGAGCGCATGTACTTCCGGCACCAGTCTTGTGCCTCCATCAGGTCCCTGCCATAAGCCTGAACCAAGATGAAAAAAACCTTAATACCTTTACAAGAACTGACTCATTTAAATGAACTGAATGTCACTCTTCCAACTTAGAATGATATATTTGATGTACGATTTCAACATAACTAGTGTTTTCTAACGGGCCCATTTGGACAGGGACTCTGAAAAAAGTCATTCAACATTAAAGCCATAGTTTACAGATAATTTGCTTTATAATGACATGCAAAGTTGTGTCTTCTGATCAAAATATAAAGATTTGTGAAGAACAAAAGCTGCAAAAGCTGGTAGGTGCTTAATTTTTCTAATGGGTAGGCAAAATAACAAATACAAGACTTGCCAAATCTGAGCTGTGACCCACCTGGTTGAAAGAGGTCTCTTTAAGGGTCTGTGGTCCCCTCTCCATCATGGCATGGAGGGGCTCCAGCACAGCAAACATGCCCTTGACATTGCGTTCGCCAAAATAAAGGCGTGAAGCCTCTTCAAGGCCCTCATGCCACATCTCATGCCACAAGATGGCCACTCGGATTAGCTCTTCACTCACCTAGATGGAGAAGCAATTGGTAATGTCGTTCAGAAATCAAAGCTACAAAAAAATATGCATCTTAGTAATAACACTATTCACAAAAAATCTGCACATAGAACTGCAGTAATCATAATCAGCCTATTCTTATTCTGATTCAAGGATCATAGCATCATTTTACAGTGCTACCCATGTAAACACTTGTTCAGGACCCTTGTTCAGCAACTGTTTAAGGACATAGTTGATAATTGATACCAAGATAATTCAAGGCAATAGTTGTTTAACTGATAGATTGGAGGCAAATATCACCAGTTACATGGAGTACAGGTTTTGACAAGCATTTGCTGCTCTCTCTGTTTTACTCTTGGGGCAAACTCACGTAATTTATTCAAGTGAAGGAGAAAACTGTTTATTTAAGTCAGAGTAAACGTAAAACGGTAAATCCGTGTACCATGATAGCTTGCTGGACCAGAGTGTTGCAGTGCTCACACATGTTCTTCAGGATCTTGTTGGCAGCGTTGTGACGGGCTGTGGTGGTAGACTTGGAGGCCACAGTCAGAGGGTAAATCAAAGCCTAAAAGGTGAACACAGATCACAGTGAGAAATCAACAGTCATGCTCCTGATGCTACTTAAGACAATGTGAACTCGATTATGTTCTAATTTAGGAATTTATTTGTTATGTGGGCAGACTTACCTGGGGATGGTAGCGTCCGATGTCTGTTAGCAGTTGGTGAATGAGGCGACCCACCAGGGCTCGAGGGGTGTCGATACGAGCGATGAGCTGCGGGATTACCTTTAAAGGCACAGAAGAATAAAGAAATGTTTTACTGTCTTTGTTATTTCATTAGACTCCTGTATTTGGTGTGTTTCTGTTTGTGTGTGTGTGTTACCTGTAGCCAGGTGTCTATTTGAATGGTTTTGATGCCCTCTACTAGGGCTTCATTCACCTCAGGCCAGTGCCCATAGTCAAACCACAGAGTCAAAACCCTGAACCGTCAAAAACATAACAAGATCAACATTTTTCTTTACAAAGTTTTGTGCTAAGTAGAAAAGCTATTTTAGGTCAGAATGAAGACTAAACAGTTCCACAACTAACCACCAGAGGCTCCTCTATCCACAAACATCAAGTCTCAAATTCATCTATAAATATTGGTACAGTTAGTTTCTTTGCTTAACTGTCACAGCCTTTGTTACATTAATTAACTTACCTGAGTGTGTCTTGAAGGTTGTTGCCTCTTGACAGGGAAATGGAGCGGAAGAAACCTTGAACAGCAGGAACTGTGTACAGAAGTAATGTCTTAGAGAGATCCTGTGGAGGAAACAAAAACAACAGATTTTGACAAATTTTGTAAAGACCAATGGTTGAGGGAAAAAGGATAGATATCGACTATAACTGCAAAGTAATGACACTCAAACTATTATAGCTTGCTTAAATCTAATGTTTATAATAACAGATGTCCACAATTTAACAACACTTTATAACAGGGACTTTGCCAGTTTCCTGCTTTTTGAGTATGTATATGAAAGTTTGTTAGACTTTGTGAGTTGGATGTCAGAAGGCTTTGAATGTGTGGGAGATATGTGATATGATGAAACCAAACGTGAACATTTATGGGGTACAAGTACTGTACATTGCTTGAACGAATAATCCTTGGAAGCATTTTTTTCACTCATGCTTGACAGCTAATCATCGACATTGCAAAAAAATAAAAAAATAAAAAATCAATGCGATACATTTCAAAGTGTACATCCTTAATGTTTGGTGTTGTTGTGATATGAGTGGTGGTGGTGTGGAAATACTATATATTATCAACCATCTAAAGAGAAAAAACAGCCTAACCCTAACCCTAACCAGAAACTAATGAGTCTGACGAGATTGCAACGGGTAATGAATCATTTGAGATGAATTTTGGCATAACATCTATTAAACAACAGTGGCATTCATTACACACTTTAATGTCTTCTTCTGGAGTGAAAACTAAATATCAGTAGAACGACTTTTCACAAAGTGCCATGGAAATATTAAAGAAAGATTAGGATTAAGTGTTAAATTGGGATTTTTGGAATAAATTCAGGATTTTCTCTGTTGCTGATATGTTGACAGATGGTGTAAAGGCTGAACTGCTACTGTACGACTCTTTTGACTCACTCAAATTACTTACACACAGTATTGGGCATGTTGCATGTCAACACAGACACTATCCCCATATCGAATGCCCGTCACAGTTGTCATTTTCACGCCCACGCTCACTTGTGTAAATAGCGAATACACTCTTAAAATGAGGAGTTGCCAGGCAAATTATTGGTGCAAAGTTATCAGCAAATTTCTTAGCTATTCGAAGAGCGCAGTATTCAGAAGCACATTACATATGCAGGTTTACAATGCACGTGCACCCTACTTGTTCAACAGAAGGACACAGATTATTGCGTTTAACTGTGACCTTTAATTCAGTGGCAGTGGAAAAAAAGTCTAGTGGTAAATGTCGCATTTTTGGGTCCAACTTTGTGTTTTGTGTTCTTGTATCGCGTTTATTATCTGATAGAAAACGCAGGACCACTTCATCTCTGGGGAACACCCCCAACTCAGGGAGTGATCTCCATACAACGAATTGTGCGTCACGCAACGGGTTGAGGTGAATCCCTTCGTTATCAGATGCCAATAGAGACAAAATACCCGCATTGGAAGAGGTGTGGGTAATTCTGCACCACAGATTGAAAGCTTATAAACTGTCCTTCTGCCTACAGATGGATATTGGGATTTCATAATTGACATACAGTATATCCTACAAGTGGTGTGGATGGCAGATAATGGACATATTCATACAAATAATCCAGAAATCTGTGTGAAACAGCATTTGACATGTGGACATGACTTTGCACTACACAAATTAAAAATAAAAACGATGACATGTATGAGGATTGTGAAATATACATTTGTGTACTGCCTTCTATGGGTAACAGATACTAAATAGTCCTTATCTTCTAAAATCTTCTATTCCTTGGGTGGTTAAAAAGGCACACTTTCACTGCGCGCCTGAGCAAATCTGTTTCAAATCTGTCTGTTGCGCCAAGAAGTTCTTTGTCTAGACTCCACTGTCTAAATAGCAATGAAACATGGCCAGGCCCACTTGGCCCTTAAAGCAAATGGCAGGTGACGCTCTGATTGGTTCACATTATGTTCGGATGGCGTAGCCATAATATGCTTGGATGGCACAGCCATGCGCCAGACATTGGCCATCGATCGCTTAAATAGCGAGAATATGAGTGGCGAGGCAAAGAAACTGTTACCTGACTGATTATCCACATGTGTGGATTTGTGATGAAGAGTTTTCCTTGCATGCGTTTGGATAAATGACTACTCTCACCTCATTGACCTTTTTCTGGCCCGGTGACGGCACAGGACTGTGGTCAATGCTGTCAACCTCGCTGTCACTATTGCTAGCTTCACTGTTAGCACTGGCTCCACTGGCATGTCGCAGCTTCTTCTTCTCATCACGTCCTTGGTTCTGGTGCTTGTAGTGCAGCACTGCCTCAAAGTTCATCACCGCCCATGCGTGCCAGGCCTGACAAAGCAAAGCACAAACGTTTGTGACAGCTGGTAATTGCAACAGACTTCATGTTTGTTCCTGGTGCAAGCAATTTTCCATTTCACTGACGGTCAGATATCTCCCATGGGGCTGTGAATTGCAACCAGCTATTAAAAGTTGAAAGCTGAAGTGGGTTTGGTGAGAATGTATCGTAACATCATTATAGCCTACAGCACAGACGCTGTCAAAAAGAAGCAGAGATGTTTTATGTTATGTTCCATTATCACATATCTTTGATGTTTAAGCTGAGGCACAACAAGTACAAAGATTTAACAAGATTTACAAAGACATCATGTGTACATGGATAACAAAAACAATTGTGAAATTTTGGTTTAAACCCAATAAAATGGGGTCCAATGTTTTCATGGTGACAGGCCAACCTCCTGCCGACACAGCTGGGATTTTACTGTGGCCAGCGTGAAGTCAGAGGTGAAAGGTGGAAGTTGAAATGGTGAACTGACCTTGTACCAGTTGCGATCATGCTCAGTGGAATGGCTGTAGTACTGCAACACTTTTGGGATGGTGCTCTCGTTGATGCCCTGAAGACTGAGCTGCCACTCCCCTAGCTTCAGGAAACATCTACATGCACGAAAGGTAGTCAGAAAAACAGAGGGGGACATTGGTTTAACTAAATAAGCCAAATGTTAATACAATATACCACACACTCTTAATAGCCAGTCTGGTTCACTCAATCCAATCAAATCCAAAAGTCTGTGCTTTTTATATTCAGTTTTAAATCACACTTTTAAAACAGAGCTCTAGAAGTGTCCTTATATACCCCGTAAGTACTGGAAAATGAAATGGTAATTGGGTACAATTTATGGCAAATAGTTCTTAGTCATTTAATGGACTTTATATTAATGGAACTGATATGCCATGAGTATACCATGTGCCAAATTATAAAAAAATCTCATGTTTAGATGAAAAAAACAAACAAACAACTAAATCCACTACAGTAACCCTTACATTACATAGCAATTTAATTTTTGATTTCCCTAAAGATTACCTTTATTCTGGATGTGTTGACTAAAATTTCATAATAATTCTTATGAGGGCAGGTCATTACTTATTCTTGTTAGCTTGACCAACAAAAACAGAAACCTTACATAAACGTCTGTGAAAAAGATTCTGACCAAAGACGCCTACACTAGACCAATAACAGTTATATGGAATCAAACACGAAGGTACAACAGCTTAATAAAATCTTATCATGACTTAAAATTTGCATCCATGCTTTTGTTTTAATTGCTTCTAGAGATGGCAGTGACTTTCGGTACAATCAAAGGCAGCCCATTATGACTGAACAAATTCATGACACAAGATGCAGTCATATATCAAATGTATTGCTACTAAAAACAAACAAAACATTTTATCCGATGTAAGGTTGTGACATCATATCCACAGATTTTCATTTATCCCTGCGAGTTTTCCTTTAATTTCACTTAATGTGTTCTGTTTCTTCCTCCAGGGGGACTGAGCTGCATCAATCACATTGAGAAACACAGACACTTACACGCAACAATCAAAGGGGCTGTGTCTGGCTGGCCTAAGACCAATAATTCATACACAATACACCAAACTGATCTGGACCACTGGTAGGCAATGTAAGGCCGAGCCATCCATCAGCAGTCTTCATTATATGCAGAGACCTCCACAAAAATTTGTCTTTTTTGGATTACGTAACTTTTTATGACTGCTTTTCCACGTGAGTGTACAGTTTGGATTAAGAAAGTTGACACCAAAGTGTATTCTCAGACCACAGCAAACCAATAACAATAGGGAAGGAATAAGCATGTGTGTGTGTGTAGCAGTGGCGCTTAGACAACCATGCTGATTTAAAGGAAGCTTTTAGTGGTCTAAAATATGCCAAAACTTTATTTTTCCTGCAGGGCATTGTTGTGCAAAACAACTGAAACACGACTTGTGCTTATCTTTAGTTTTATGTTTTGTAAAATAACTAACAACTGCCTTTAAGATCAAGTGTTAAATGTTAGTAAATCATACAGCAGTGGATTCTTTCAGACAGTGGAGGCATCCACGTGACTGTGTGGATGTGTGTCTTGACGGAGCAGACCAGGTGTGCTCCATTCCACATAGCTGACCTGTATTCATCAAAGTGTGTCAGCATGTCTGGAGAAAACCTATCCTGGCTGAGATTATATAGGTGTTTTCCCTAACATGCATTCTTCAGATGGCCAAAAATGCAAAAGTGAGAAAAAGCCCCCTTTTCCATGGTGTCACGCTCCTGTTGACGTGATTTATGTGATGGGATGGGGCACAAGACTGGAGTGTGTTTGTCAAAAGTCGGTTAAGACGACTGTATTTTACAGGTTGTGCTTGTATGCTATCCCATGTGCCTAAACAAAACTGAGCCTTTACTTCACACCTTATTTGTTGCGACTAATATCTGCACATCAGGTTGCTCCAGGAGTGCATTCAATTTCTCCACAAACGTAACCTTTTTCCACACACGCAGACTTTTGACATTCAACCAAAGGCAAGAACTTTGCATATCCCCCTCAAATATTTTGATGAGCCCACAAAGCAAGCAAACAACTTCTTTAAGGCTTTGAAGTCATTCCGAGCAAACTTTCCATTCTTTAATCCCCTAAATCAGCCTCTGAAAACACATGATAGTTATTTTATTGTCAAGAATGTCAAAAATAGCAGAAGAGATTATGGTGCGGTGTTGACAACGACTAATGAATGTAACTCCACACAGCAGCTTCTCACGTGGTGCAGTAAGGTGATGATTGAAGGGAACGCCAAGGCTGTGCCAAGACTAACAGTTGAAGAAGACAACTCCCATGGGAGAGATGTTCTGCTGGTGACAGCCAGTCTGTGTTACCTGTGCTAATGGTGCCTAGGCCAGCTTTGGAAAAAAACTGATGCCAATACACGAGCAAAAGGTGCTTTGCCTGATTAGGTCATGGAAAAGCAGTAGATGGCACTGTACATGACCCATTGTGTTTACAACAAAAACTAGATGAGGCCACTTTTTCCTTGCATCAGCTTGTCACTTTGTATTTCCACCACTATGCCGGAGCGGGCGTACTGGGGTCAGCACAATGAGATTTAACACCACGGAATCACGTCTAAATGCAAAATGACACATTGGCATTGCTTTTAGTGAAATAGACGAAAAGTGAGGATTACCTTTACTTTCCCTAAAGAACTTTGGTCTCTGACACATGCCAAGAAACTAAAGCCAAGGAGTCAATCTTATCTGTGCATTTATCTGAACAGATAAAATGGTTGTTTTTTTAACAAGGCATCTGGATATGTAATGAATTTCAAAAGTTAAATTTTTGCAAGGCTGTTGAGTATGTTGATCCTATGGGGAAACTTCAGTGGATAAAAAGGTAAACAATGAAAAACAGTGAAAAGGGTAGCATTATGAATGGTTCCAATTAGAGGTGATACAAATTTTAATACAAAACTGAATGATGCATCCTTTTACTGTAATGTAACTATCATAACCAGAGGTGGACATACTCTGAGCATGTGCACATCAGATCAACTCATACTGTGACTCCTGCAACTTCACAAAGGAAATTCTTTGCTCACTGAATCTTTCTCCATAATTCATTTTTGCTGCTGGGCATTTGTTCAAGTGAAAGTCATAGAATGCTACAAATAGGCTGAGTTTAGGCTTAACTCTTTTTTATATGGCAACATGAACTGCAGCTCCATCTGTGCAAACTACAAAATATATCTTTTTCTTTGATTGTGGCTGCTCCGTTTGAATGTTAAAAGGGTAGCTGACGTGCATTTTTGTTTGAGGCTGCAAATGTGTATTGGTTTACCACTTTTGTGCAACCCTGATTTGTGCAACCTTCCACTCTTATGAAACTTTGAAAAATTATGAAAAATAATTTGGCATAATCAGAACTACATCACACTTGTTATGTTATGAAAATTAAAACAATTCTATGTATTTCATATTTTGGCAAAGTGTGAGACTAATGTTATACCAGATGTTCGAATTTGTTCTACCGCTCGTAGTTCTGGATCAGTCCACGTTATGTCAAAACTACTTTGAAGCTTTAAAAACCCTCTTATTATTTTCTTGCTTTGTTACTTTTACTGATATCTCTGATTATTATTTTACTACATTATCTAATTACATTACTTTGCCTATTTGTTCTTCGTATCGTTATACTATTTTATTTTTTTATTTTCTTATCTTATTGTTTTAACTAATAATTTTATAATTTTCTTAATACACACACACACACTTATACAGTATATCTTTATATATGTGTGTGTGTATATATATACTACTATACATAGTATTTATCTCATTGCTTTAATGTATATTTTTATTTGTTCACTTTTTTAAAATATGTCAGTCAATGATGAAATATGTTTTCAGTAGTATTGAAAGAAAGAATAACAACATTTGATCGATTTCAGATTGAGCATATTTCAATGGAAAAGTACTTAGACCTTTTATGACATCGAAAATAAATGGTCCACGCACCATTTATTTGCTATGTCATAAATGAGGGGCATTTATGACATCGGAAAGGACATATGCAAACCTTTGTCATAACAATATTTATCAATGCTTAAGTTACTGTATGTATCCTCCATGTGCAATTAAGTACTGCATTGCAGTGTATTATTTGCATGTATCAAACTTATTGAGCTAAAGCCAAAGCAAGATGATAAATGACTTCCTTTTGGTCTGTTGTGAGAACCAGTTGAAACCCATTGGGGCTCTTGTCATGTTTAATATGTTTTCATTTGATCTCTAGACTATAAAAATGAGGCAATCTGGAAAAGGAGGCTTTTGATAGCCACTATTACACAAAGTGCTACAACGAATGAGCTCCAAGAAAAACACAGACCTGGCCATGAGTTTGTGAAGCTCCTGCTTGTGTTGTTGGTCTTCAGCAGCGATCGCGTGCTGGGCTTGCTGCTGTACCCCTTGGACAAAGTGCTGCATGTGCTGGAAGGCATCAATCTGGAGAAACAACATGTGTGATGAGTTCTAAAAATGTTCTATGCTGTGCCCGAGACAAGTAGGCAGTTTGTGATAAATGGTGACAAACCCACCCACCTCCAGCAGAATTTTGGCAATGACTGTCATTGTAATTTCACATTGACTTCTAATAACTGATAGGATAAGGCATATATTTGAAATATATTAAATTTTAGATTCCACAACTTTCTGTTCTGCAACTTTTGGCTAATGCTGACATGTTGATGAATGCATACTGTGCCTGTTAAATAATCGAATAAAATGAAAATGAAGAACAGTGAAAGGACTTGAGGGTGAGAACATCCAGAGACAACACGTCTGTGCATATTTGGAATCCTTCTGGATAACTGACCGATGGAAATTTTAAAGCATTGCCAGAGTGGCTTTCAATCACTCATTTGCAGGCTTTGCATCTCAGTCAGATTCTCAAACACATAAGCATTTTTCATTTGCTTGCTAAAATACTGCTTTATGTTTTACAGGTATCAAATCTCAAGGACACAATTATTAGAGATCTTGATCTTGTTTTATAAAGCCCTTAATGGCTCAGTTTAATATCTATTTTACCATGCTTTCATTCTATGAACCTAACAGATCTCCCTAACTGATTACCAAAGAAGGCAATTAGCAGTGTTGTGACAGAACATTCAAGGTTTATGCTCCTAAAGCACAAATCATCCCTGATGATTTCCAATTTGTATCTTTTCTAAACTGTAACTTGGACAGGTAATTTTTCATTTATGTACAGTATGTATTACTGACTATGTACAAGTTTTAACTATTTTATCACACTTTAAATTGATCTACATATGTGAAACTATGCTATGCAAATAAATTTTACCTAGTTGTAGCTCAAGTTGAAACTGGAAACTCATCTGGTCTCCACTGACACTGAGTTAATGTTTAGACGGAAGACCGTTTGTTAACTTGACAGATTTGGTGCATATTCCTTAATCAGTCACACCACAGGTGTCGTAGTTATGTGTTGCCATGGATACTGCCAGGAATGCGGTAGATTTTTTCAGGACAGCATAAGGGACAGCTGATAAGAACCATCAAGCTTTGGGTTAAGGAGAAAATTAAAATAATTTTGCAATCTTTAATATCTCTTAAAGGTCCAATCAACAACTGTCTGCAGTGTTTTATTTGCCCTATTGACTGAAATGCCTGATTTTAAGTGTTCTGGGAAAGAAAAAACCCTCCCTACATTCCCCCTTTATTCACAGACAAAAGGGCCAATCCTTAAATGATTCTTATGGGAAAGGCTTGGCATTTCAATCATTCCTCTTCATTCTTTTTTGTTTCTGTATTCTAGCCATTTTTGTCTAGACATGGATTCTTAGATTGTTAAATTTTGGTTTTACTTAGGTAGACAAGATAGACTGACACATCACTTCTTTGTTCACCTCGGCTTCTGTTTTCACTTTAAATAAAAGAAACTGCTCAAATATACCTCTGCCTTGGTTTTTCCACTGTTTCCAGGGAGTTAGGGAAAAAGGAGAAACCTGGTTTGTGTTGTGTTCAGGTTTCCCTTACGCCAGGCATAACTGACTTCACTGTACGTCAGACATTTTTACTCTTACTCAAGTATTCCGGTTGCATAGATCTTATTCAATATCACCACATTGCAAGTGTGATTGACAGGCGGATCTGATGTTCCCTGCTGTTCCCAAACACTGGACCATAGAAAGAGGTCTTTTCCAGCTGTGTATGTATATATGTGTTTGTGTGTGTATTCTGTGTCCAGTCTGTTGAGAAGAGCATCTGGCTCTGGCAACAGCAATTTAATCACACTTACCTAAGCCTCCCAGTGAGACTCTGGACTCTGTGCTGTGGAGCTACAGCCACTATTCAACACCTGGTAATAAATGTAGGTGTGTTATATAAAATATGAAATATAAAGATTTTGAATAATTGCGTTCAAAGTCACTAAATTGACTTGACAGACATTTGCATGTGAGCAGTTGTTGAGGTTCAGATTCCTCAGATGCTGTTTGTTCATGATAATGATGTTAATGATTCTCAGATGTGCTACACTTAATAAACTTCCTGTTTTTGTCATTGATTGTCCCTTAGTATGAGTAGTGCTTAGCGGGCTCTGTGGAACTCTGATGATTACTGCCTCATGTTATTTGAATGCTTGTGCAAAAAAACTGACAAGAAAACAAGTGTGCTGCAGCTCTCTGGTAGCTGCCTAGGAAAATTTGTTACTTCAAAGTACACCTCTCAATACAGAGTACTTTAATGGAAAGAGGCAAAAACATAAATTTTCGAAGTTTGAATGCAGTCAAACCATGAAAACATTTGGGTTGCACCTACCTTACGTGCACTTTTCCACATGTACTTCATATAAGCATAGGTGACGTGGGGGTGGGCGGTGGGCAATGGGTGGTCTAGCTGCTTCGAGGGGTCAACACCCAGAAGGAGCACCAGGGTCTTATGGGCCAGTGCCTTGAGAGGAGAGGGCAACAGAGGAAAAAGGGTCAAATGATTGGTCAGTGGGGAATGAGAATGTCAAAAGGGTTAAATGATTCAAGAACCCAGAATGTGAAGAGGACCCCTGCCATCCCCGTCCCTGTTATTCAGTACAGACAACATAAATGACAACAGTAGACATGCGTGTGTGTGTGTGTGTGTGTGTGTGCAACTTAGGGAATGAGTGAAATAGGGAAAGATAGCAAATGAGTGCAGCAGTAACTACAGTTTCATTCAAAGAGTGCATTCCGCTGCCGATAGTTCTGCGATTTCACTTTTTGGTGTTCAATAAAAAAAATCAAAAAAATCAATGTCTTTAAATCTGTTATGTTTTGACATATCTGGTTGAAAACAATCAGACAAGCAAACACTGCTGAAAACAAAGGCCCTGTGGCAAATGTAATAACTGACAATGGAAAGGAGGGAAAGACGTAAGAGAGAGAGCCACAAAACATTTGCACAAACTTTTAGCAGTTTTTTTTTACTTTGGGGATCTCTGTGATTTTTTTTAAACATTTCAAGCCATGTATGATGTCGGCCAATAGCATCCCTTTCTCATTACATCACTGTGACTGATTCTGGGACTCTGTCTGCACGTGCGCTTGTCTGCTTAAATATAACAAACACATGTAGATAGAAAAATTGGCCGATTGTCTGCAAACTCTTGCAATCAATTAAAATAACAGTGAGGCAAAGGATGGAAAATTGCACCACTGTAATTGAACAGATATGGGGGTTTAGGGTTTCTAAACAGTGTGATTCAGAGTTCTAGGCTACTTTCATCAGTGCCAACTTAAAACAGGTTTAAATGAAGTTGGATTTCATGGCTCAAATTCATCGTGGTGCTCAACTCTGTCAGATCTCAATTTCCCTTTTCCGTTTGAAAAGACTGACACCACTTTAGTCATCTTGATGGCCATGGGGTAACTATTAATTATGGCAGGACAGTGAATAGTGAGGAGATTTCCTACTAAAAAAAGTCACTTTATATTTCATACTCGCATGTTAAAATCTTGCTCAATTGTATATTCAAAGTGCTAGTTTAGTACTCTTTAATGAATTCCATCCACATTAGAGGAACTCTTTTTGAATGATGTATTAAAACATTTAGTACGTTTAACACAAAATAGTAACATCAAGGTCATTTTAATGAATTCAACGAAAAGTGCAGAAGCACAGCAGTCCTTTAGGCAAGAAAATAGTAAAAAGTAAGACTTCTGCAATGACTACATCTGTATTACAGATTTAGACTTGTTAGGCTGAGTACTGCATCCTTTCATGGCAAAAAAAAAAGAAGACCACTATACAGACCCTTTCACAAAGGAAACATTAGTGCCACTGCTGCGTTCAGAAATGCACACAACCCTGCATGATGTGATGTATTTTGGTGCGGTCAATGCAAATGAGGCAGCCAGCCAGAACCCGCAACAGATGCTGGTATTCTAACCACCAATGAACACAACACACGAAAAACCGTGTGTTTCATAGATTGCTGAAATTTACCACACAAGTTTAGGGTCGTATTGAGTCTGTAGAAACATGTTGCCAACCAAATGGGCATATTAGGTGTGTTTCAACAACACAGGTTGGTAAGATGTCATGCTTCCCCTTCCTCAATAGCCGGACACATGCAGTACTCTGCAAAAGTCTTAAGCCACCACTCTCAAACCTGGTGTGATAAATCTTTTTCCCAGCAGTCATTCTGACAGTAAATAGTGACGAAAAAAGGACAAATACAGGTGTTAGCAATGACATTAATTAGAGTTCCATTCCGTTTAGGTTTAAGAGAGCCTGGTTCCTGCTATTGCTCAAGTGTAAAGGAAGGTCACACTAAATACTTGACACTTTAGCCTGTAGAAGCTGTTCTTTTCTGATTTTTGACTGTTTTTTAATAATGCATACACATGTCTTGTATTTTCTGGTTGTATTCTAATAGAGAGATAGATAGCATTGCTAAAACAACAAATCTAATGGTGGCCTAAGACTTTTGCACAGTGCTGTACATCTTCCTTGCATGCCAAAACAAAATGCTGTTCCTGATTTTGTTCCTCTTTTGCGCCAACCTCTGCAATGTGCACTGAAGCCGTCAGTGTGCGCTTTACTCGGCAGCGAGCTCAGTGCAAGACGATTCCCATGTGAAAGGGTCATAAAAGTGTTTTAGCACATACTTAAATCTGCATCAGAAGCTATGCATTATTTATACACAACTTGGTCCTTTAGTACCACATAAAACAACTATATCACCTGATTCAATCCACACGTGCATGCGTGTGTTGCTATTGTTTACTTATGCTGTGATATGTTATGATTAAGTATATTTAAGGGCACCAAATACTAACCAGACGTCCGCTCTTGCCACAAAGGCTGGCATATTTCAACCACGTCCTCATGTCTTCATGGGGGCTGATGACCAATGATCTGACCATCAAAATCCTCTGCCAGTCTTCTACAATACGCTGACAGCCCTGGGGGAAAACACACACGCACAGTCAAAAAAACAAGGACAGTCAGGTCACACGCATATTTCTCTAGTTACCACCTTCAAAGAGAAGCATAGAGTTGTTAAACTCTAAAGAGAATGAACACATGTCAGGGACTAGTATAGTTTAAGCCCCAGAGGGTGACTAACCAGTTGTCTCTTTCAGTCTCACGCATGAAGGTTCACGTGCCAGTCACAGAATATGCAGACGCGTCTATACACATATTTTTAAATTGTATTTAAATTGTATTTCCTTTTTTTTAAACTTTCATCTTTCTTTGCCACATGTCTCATCTTAATCCTGGATTATCATATATAAAGGACAACATTTTCATAAACACAAGTATTTCCCAAAACAAAGGTGTAGTAAAGAGTAACACTGAAGAGGGATTTCAGTAATCTACACCAGAGCATGCATTGTTGTTATCTTTATATCGACATCTGTATATGTGAAATTTATAACCAATCCACAAAACAAAGCAAAAACATTTTATTGAATAGATGCATAATCAAAATTTGGAGATGCCAACAGTGGCAATAATCAAAATATTATCAACAATATGGGCAATTTCTCAATCATATTTTCATATGAAGAGTAAATAACAAAGTTTTGAAAACACATGAGGCAGTTTCATTAGGGTCAATGCCTTTTGACTTAATTTGGAAGATGAGTTCATATGACAGGAACTTTAATTCAATGGCCCAAAAGCATATCATACAATTGATATATGTTTCCAAAATAATGAAAGTTCCCAAATCTTTATTTGGTTTATCAAAATATTCCTCTCCTGTAAAATAATCAGTCAATCAGTAAGTCTGTTAATCAATCAAAGCACCAAACAAGTCCACTTAGGATGTAGTGATGCATGGTGAAAATGATTAATTCTATCTATCCCCTAATCCCTAATACTAACAGTTCTGTAGCTCCAAGCAATGACCAACACCAAATTGATCTGTCACGAAAATGCCCTTGGATAAATTTGGACTCAAATGTTGAGGCACGGTCTTTTCATATGGCCTTCACCATTCCCCTAATCCTTTGATGAAGGACAAACTGTTGCACAAACAAAGACAGACTAAAGGGTGACTCAGACAGATGTGTCAGGTTAGAAAGCAATAAATCATGATTCAGTGAAGAGACATGTCAGGAATTGCAGCCCCGCTCTACTGCTGCCATTACAGACCCTGTTTACTCAGTTAGACCCCTTGTGAACTCAAATACCCGATCCAACTTAAACCTTTATCTTTTATGAATGGAAAAAGTCAACATGATCAAGGGCGTCTTCACTTTACTGCATAGGGCTTCAAGTGTGCATGTTTCATGGTTTCCATCCAACCTTTGACTTAATTTTACTCAAATGTTTGAAATGTCACGAGTGGAAAAGTTAAGAGCCTCTTTGTAAATTGTTAGTGTCAGCTACTTTCACACTTTTATTC
>OMNV01015921.1:0-57002 GCA_900303265.1 Brotula barbata | reverse complement strand
AAAGATGTTATTAACACCTGAGCTAGCAAAGAATGTAAACATTAAAGATTAAAGGCTTAGCTTCATCTGAGTGAATTGAAACTTTCTCTCAGCATGGACATGTAAACACTCCAGCCTGTAAAATAACACATTTTGCTTCAGCTGTAAAAATGTCAAAATGGAAATGGTGAAGTCCTAATTTTCTAAGACAGTATTACGTTGAAGGGATCGGCATTTGTATAAATTTACAAAGACTTGGCAGGCAGAACACATTTCCAGACCACTCGTAGATTTGTGGTTCTTCCACACATCTTCCTGTTTCATCTTAACAGTATGTTCAATACTGTAATTCACAAGTAATAATGATAATAGCAATGATAGTCAGGAGCCAGGAACAAATTAGAAGGGATTGCATAGTGGATCTCTATGTTTGGGGGTCTATTTCCATTTAAGTTCCTATGCATTATGAAAAATAGCTGCTACTGCAGAAATGTGTTTGGTATGACGTATGCTGTGACTGCTGTGTTGAGGATCTGGTTCTTTTTGTATGAAATGGAAATAGTTTAAGATCTCCTTATAAGGGGACTGCTAGTTTTCTCAGAATTTACATCTTACATATTACCTAGAGCCAGACATATTAAAGACATCCTTTCTTACGTCTTTACATGCAGTTTGAAGGTATGGTGCACAGTGATCATATCTAAGATTAAGATAATTTATTCATGGTTGTCAAAAGTTGTATGAATATTTTGTTCTCCAACTATTAACGCCTATGACAATTGTATTTTATACAGGTGTGCAGATCATATTATTTGATGATTTTTTTTTTTTTTTATTATTTCAAGTTTTTCCCTTTTAGAATTAGAAAGCCCAATTCCTGAGATTTCTAGCCATTGCTGTCACTGTTGAATCCTTTTAGCCTGGTTGGGGTGACGACGTTTCAGCTGCAGTAGTTGAGTCTCAAATGTGGATTGTAATGCCCCCATCACCTCAGATCCTGCTTTTGCTGCTGGTGCAGCATGTGAAGTAACAAGGATTAAAACATCTATATCTGAACATGGCAACACACATTATAGGTACCTCTGTTTTTTGTTGTAGCTGCAAATAATATTTATCCCATACTGTCATTTTAAATTGACAGTAAGGGGACAGACGCTACCTACACCAAACCAAATCTATTTTAGAGATGTATTTACACACAGGTAAGTATATGTCAGTACTGTGGTAGCTTTGCGTGTTCTTGCAACTGTCTACTGATGTATCCCATTAGTAACAGTAGCCGTTCCAACATCTGCTTTTGATAGGGTTTGTATGTGCACATGCAAGTATGTGTATCTCTGTGTGTCCATATATCATGGGGTGCTGTTACCTGAAGCCTCTCCCACCATGTATCCCTGATAATGTCCCTCCTCTCTGGCACCAGCTTGTACTGGATCACCTCCTCCAGCTCTGACAGCATCTGGCAAGACACCATAGCCTGGGAAATACAAAAAACACACACTTATTACAGTTGAAAATGTTAGACTGCATGGATGGGGTGACAGCTTGTTAAAAGGATTATTTAATTCTTTTGCTGGCATTCATCAAAGACAATCAATGCATTCAATGACCTTCGTGACCTTCAAGTGTGACGTTATTAAAGAGAGGGAAGATGATTTTCTGTATGGTCAGTTTTGTTTTTGAGGTACGTACGAATCTATCAAATTCAATTAAGATAGATTGGCTTTGCATAGATAATTATATAAATGTACGATAAAATGGGAGCAATCAGGAGAAGAAATACTGAACCTAACTATGCTTGTGACATTGATAGTAGGTAATTGCCCAGATCAAAGACTTCCATGCTAAAGGATATTTTTATTGCTGTGGCATCATCCCACTACACATGAAAGCGATGAAAAATGAGATTGTTGACTGTGGCCAAACTTTGAATATTTTGGCAGTCTGCAAGGAACGCTTACTCCGTATGCTCGACTGTAGCTCTCTCCAGCCATGGCTGTCAGTTCAGCATCCAGGAGGTCTCTTGCTTTGTCAATGCACTACAAAAACAAAACACACACATTTACAACATGGTCAAACAACTGTACACAGATTGTAAGGATTTTAGAAAGTTCCACATTAATAAAGAAAGCAAGAGTCACTCATTTAATATGAGACAGTGCTGAATGAGGGTCATTCACTCACATCGCATTGACGAAGGTACTTTAGTTTACAATGTAGAACAAAGCATCTTCACTTAATCAACTTAAATCACAGATAAGTAAGCTAGAGAAGTGCTAACCAGTCAGTTTGGCAAATGTGGTGCTTTTTGTTGGAGGGAAACAAATGGGCTTTAATGCTGCAGATGAAAAAAAAGGAAGATTTGTGACAAAATTATTCAATCAAAAACCGTGGTTACAGTATGAGACAATCTCCTTAATGACAAATGGCCATCATTGTATCCAAATCCAAACTGAGACCAATCCCAAGAGTGTCACAGTTAATACCTAAATATATGGATGACAAGTTGATGATGCATTTCTACCAGCACATTTAATTTAGTTGTAATGTTATCATTTACCAGTCTTTATCAAATAGTGCTAGCGCTCCCCAGTTTCCAAAACACAGCAAGGCAAAGAAATAGCTACACGTATAACACAACTTTTTGACTTTCTAAACAATTATTGTAACATGGCACAATGTCGAGATCATTGAAATTAAAAGCATGTCCCTTGAATCAGACCCAAGAGTGACTAGACTAAACCTAGACCTATAATAACTGATGAAAGGCATGTAACTGCTGGCAGCTCACACATCTGACTTTGGTGCTGCCAAAAAGTGCCACGTTAGAACAGAAAGTCTGTTCTACGGCAGATTTGGCCTCATGCACTACTGAGTGCCAAGTGTTTTATGAGGAGAGGTCAATGAATTGTTTAAAGGAACAGTGTGAAAGTTACATAACATGGCTGTGAATGTGTATTTTATTTTTTAATTGTATACATTCAAGTAAATCAAAAGGAGCAGGAGACTGTTGACAGGAGTTCCTATCTTGGTCAATTCCAAGGACATTCCATGCTATTCAATAACTACTGGATCACATTCATACCTCAGTATCAGTTTTACTACGTTCCTGTTTTCATATTTTCCTATAAAATGACCCAAAAATGTGATCTCTCTGGTTGCAGAGATTCCACTAGCAGCAGGAGCCCAGTAAAGGGGACAAACAGCAACACTAGCATAGTGGAGAAATGCCTGTTGATTTATTGCGCTTCCACAGCCAATGTTTTTGCAAACTGTTATTATCAGGCTGGTAAGATGAGTAGGAAGGTCCACAGGGCCAGCAAGCACAGCTGTTTTAGCCCGACTCCCACAATTATCATTTCAAAGTGAGGGAAAAGGGGGCATGTCATGCCAATACAATGAACAAGAGGAGGGAATTGTAGGAAAGGGTGACAATGAGGCTGCTTCTTTATAGCCTGAACTCGGTTATGGTTGTTTACTCCTCACTTACTGCACTAGGGCCTCTCTGGAAATGTGCCGTCCAGACGACTCCTGATAAATGTAGTGTCTGGCTACATGCAGCAAAACAAACAGCAACCCAATCTTCCATTCTCTGTGTAAAAGTTGCACTTATGTACTTATTTCTCAGTCGGGTGATATTAATATATCATTACAGTGTGTTTAGAAACAAGGGCCAAACATGACCGCAGTCTATCTTGCCAAACTAAAAACACACACACACGCGCAAAAACAGGAGGCAATTTACAATCTGACTTAGCAGGGGCTAAATTCACCATAAATCTTGGCACAGCAGATTGACTTACAGGGGTGAGCACAGCTAGCCTGCCTACACACCATCTCTGGAATGGACCAATCACAAAGATTTATAAAGCAATGCAAGATGAAATCTGTTGCACGGAGCACATGTCTGGTAGCTGGTGGTGTAGAAGGGAGAAAGAAGCTGACCGATTGAATCAAAAGGATTTAAAGTGCAAGGATTACCAACCACATCCGCAAAACTAGGCTGAGCTCATGTTGACATTTAAGCTTTCACCATCACCGCATCTGCTTTGCATTACTCCTCATTTACTCTGAGTGGCCTCATCATCAGCAAGAGGCAAAAGTCGTCACTGCGACTTCCCTATTCATCTGATGCAACCTAATAGGTGAATAGGAGGAAGCACGGGGGAAGGGGAGCTGCCAAGGGGACAGGTGAACAAAGACCAAGTGTCCATAGCTTTGTGCCAAAAAAGGGACTCGAGGGATCTATCCAGGGAGATGGTAACAAACAGGTGTTTAGCGGTGTGAATGTTGCTACTTGAGTTTGTTAAATGTACTGGCATCCAGCTTGAACAAATCCAGCTCCAGGGAGCATGAGCTCATCTAATACAATGCAACCTTAATCGGATGAGGAAACCACCAGCAAGACCTCCACCAGACCTTGTTGACAGGCAGACAGGGGGTAAGGGCTGAATAGCTGTGAGGATTTATGATTTCAGCAGTTATATAACATTTCCACAGAGAGAAAGCACCACATTGTAAAAGAAAAAGAAACCGAAGCATTTTGTCATTTAATGAAAAGTCTAACTTAATGAGGTAATTTGATCCTGTCTGGAATAACAGTACAACCAATTTTATAGTTCACTGCAGTGTTCGTTTCCATAGATCTGAACATTTCATACCTTGCTAGAAAGCTTAATGCAAATGCCAGACGCTGGGAGACTAGACAAATTCTCATGAGACAAGTTTTATGTTTTCTAAAAATACAAACTTGTAACTTGAATAGTTGATAAAAAATGTTCCACTGAGTGCATATGTATATAATGTTAATCACCTGCTGGGCCAATGAGAAAAGGTCCTGATGCAGGGCCAGCACAGCTCTGTAGAAAGCACCATCGTGTGTATCTCTTGGGATCATACAGGTGTACTCTTCCATGCTGTCCCACTGACCTGAAGGAACAATTGTTCAGTCAAGAACAATACAACAGGTGGCTTAAAGATGAAGCTTTTTCACAAATTGTTAACATGTAATCAGAGAAGAAACTAGAATGGGGCATAATGAAATTTATCTATTAAGCTATTGCTTTAATGGAGGATTTTGAGGCCTTTTCACTCCACAGTGGCTGCCACTAGTTCTGTACAATCTCATCATCAACAAACAAAACGGTCTGATATCCAGTAATGTCAAAGCAGTAATGTCGGATGTTTTGAAGGTAAGGCTGTGATCTGGTCGGGTCATACCATGAGCTCTAAAGAAGTAAGTGACAAGATTCCTGTACACACAATAAATGATAATAATATGCAAATAAGATGATTATTTAACAGTTAAATGGTATACAGTGCATTTAAATAATTAAAATGACAAAAGTATGTAAACAGAGATATTTAATCTGAAATATTTTTAGATTTCTCAAGATTGCGGCACATAAAACCCTCATCAGAATACGGTTTCCACTAAAACAGTGTTCAATCTGTATAATATTTACAGATGTGTCATTTTACTGTACTGAAGTAGATTTACTTCTTCACATTCTTTACATCTTAATAAAATTAATACCATGGGAATAAGATTAAGGAAGAAGTCTGTAGCAAGACATATTGTTCAAACCAATGCAACATGGTATCATTCAGGGATATTCTAGTACTAACATAATCAGCTATTCAATGGACTCAAATGTTTGGCATGCCCCAACTTTAGCCAAAAGATGTAAAATACATGCTTGTGCACATGAGAGGCAACCGCATCTACCGTCCTGTCAAAATGAATAGAAGCAACAACCTAGTGTAAAACAGCCTTTAAAGGTTAACTGGGAGCATTGTTCAGCAAAGGCAAACGACTATATTGTCTGGCTGCAGAGGGAGATGTGCAAGGGAAAATGATAAGTACAGTCTCTTCTATAAGTTTTGAAAGAACTGGATGCAATCAGGTCACGTGCTGAATGGCAATATTATTATTGGATGACATCCCAGTTTAATAACGTGATGGAGGCTGGCTGGAGCGGATACCATATTTATTGCATTTGTGGCTTACACAGAGATGGCCTTATAGCCCATGCAAAAGTCCTCTCACATGCCATTACTCTCAATTGCTACTTTTATTAATGTGGGATTGTTTCATGCTCTGACAGGAAGAATTGAGAGATTACCTAGACCCCAGGCAGCAGCAGCAGCCATTCGAGCCATCTTAGCCTGGGTCTCCTCACTTACCAAGGTCCACTCTTCACAGCACTGCTGGTGCAACTGGCCCCTGTAAAACAGAACCTACATGCTTAGAAGGGCAAAAAATACTAATCTGCATTCTGTTTAGCCAAATACCATATTCACTATGATGACATCAGTTAACCAGTAACTGCTTTCATAATCTCCATGGAGGTTATATTTATGTTGTCGATTGGTTTGATTGTTTAATTTGTTTGATTGTCAGCAGCATAAAGTTAATGAATAACTAACATTCTTTTCATTAGAATACAACAAAGCTTACCTAAAAATTTGTTGTTCCTGTAACAATAGACCTTAATCCTTAACAGTCTTTCTATGATCAAAGTCTTAAAATCATGCATCACATGAAGATAGATTTATATTTTCCATTTTTCTGTTCCAAAATAACAATTGATGAACTCACTCTTTCGTATGGCCAAGCAATTCTGGCCAAGGATGAGAGGGAAAATGGCCAGAGGTCAAACTTGGTTTCTATTATATTTTACATTATTTATTTATTTAGTCGTTCATACAGCTGAACATCTTAAATCAGTGTACTATCCTGCAACGCTCTGACAATATCAAGTATCCCAGCAAACAGGTTCCTGTTGGGATAAGGTGCATCTAACCAAGACTAATTCCTCATTAACAACAATCAGTGCTGCATTAACTTTGCTCCACAAGGAGGAAACCCACCGCATGTGTTTTACAGGAAGAATGTTGGAGCAAGCTCAGATGAGAGTCAGAGATAGACAGAGAAAAATGGAGAGAACAGGTCTGGATGAGGGTCAGTGAAGTGAAGCCCTTCTCCAGCTGCTTGGATATCGTATAACATGAAGCTACGAGCAGAAAAAAGATGTTACCATAAGCTGGCTGTGTGTGTGTGTCGATGGTGGACAAAAAGTGCAGTGGAAGAAAAAGAGCTTTGTCTAGGCTTTGACAATCCTTCATCTTCAGAATTTCACTAGACAAGATGCTCAAATAAATATTGAGTGATTGAAGGGAGACATCGATTTAGTAATGACACAAGTTAACATAATACTACAATTCTAAGGCCAAATATAAAAAAAAGCAATCTCTCATTTCAAAATCATGTAGTATAGTGTAAATGCCACAAACAGCTACGAAAATGACAACTTACACAATGTAAACACTGACAAATATGCATATTAACAACTTGTATTATCAGTTTTGGATTAATAGAACCAGAATATAACTGCAATATATTTTCCTCTGACCTCACGTTCACTTAGCTCATCCACAACCCAAATGTAGAACCCCTTTTAAGCTGAATCATTTTTTGTCACATACATGAATCATTTTCTTGTGAAATGAATCACAGTGTATAACAACAACACCAGGACCCAGCGTTACATAAGCTAATTACCATCTGTTTGGCGTCACGAGCTCTGTGACGGTCCGCATATTTGAACCTTGTAGGTATCATGTGATTTTTTTTAATCTAAAAATGCTGCTTGTAGGTGGGTGGTGTTGCTGGAGTTATGCCTGAGCTGTGGCGCGGTTTCAGTGGACTGGCGGTGACTTTTACTGGTGCTGAATGTGTTTTTGTACTTTTCCTAGTAAAGTTACCTTTCAAATTTTTCCAGTCTTTTCACACAGTCATAGACCAAATGTCAGGACTCACTGGGAATAGACTGTGCACAGTGACAAAACAACAGTGCTAAGGATGGGAAAACAAACCTAAGTGTACTACTTCAGATGTTGTCAGAGTCAGAAATGAAATCAAAGAACCCAACTGCTCTTTATCATTATTGTAATGTAAGCTGCCCAGAGCACAATGCTTATGGTGGCCATACAGTAAAGAAACTCAAACTCGGGCTTCAAGGACTGGCACTAAGGGGCCTGTTTTCATGAGACACAGTGCCCACAGAGCACAGGGTACTGATGCTTTGGCAGCACATTTGGTATTTTCGTGGCTAGTGGCATTGTCCCGAAACTGTTTAGATTAAAGAACAATTAACATTATCAGTGTGTGAGCTGTGGATTGGCGAGACTGGCTATAACAACCATGGCCCACCATAGTAACACCTTGATCCCATTTAAAAGCAGCTCTTTCCTCGCTGTGATTCAACATGAGTGCAGCAGCAGGGGAAAAACACCAGTTGAGAAGTATGGTTACTCACATTCGCAACTAAAAACAGTCCAATTTCTTAGTCAATATTACCCCGAGTGATTCATTTATGTAAAAAATACCAGACAAACCCACTTTAGTAACTGGTCAAATGAGCACAACTGCGTTTTTGTCAGATTCATCATTGGCCTACAATAATCTAGCATAGTGTTGGCACAGTGGTGTTTGTGTCTGACACTGATTTATTCTTAATATCTGAATAATGAGACAAACAAAGTCTTATCTGTCTATCTGTCTGTTTGTATATCTTCTTTGCTGGTTTGTTTCAGTTGTGGTTTTGTAAATCTAAAACATGCTGATATTATAACATTTTAACATTTAAAAGAGCTTTGGGCTTTTTATAAGATGCTTTTTTCATGTGATCCTATCTTCTCCCAATTCTAATTCTCCTCGATTAGTCAAAGCAGATAACCCATATACATTTCACTTAGTTTGAAACCAAAACTTTTTTACCGATGTGTATCAGCTATGACTACAGACGTACCATTCGCCCAGGGCCTCTAAGCAGCGCATTCTGCCTAGGATGAGCTCTGGATCCTCCTTGTTCAAGTCAATCTTCTTGTCGTATGCCACTAAGGCGTCCTCCCACTCATGTAACTTCTCGTACCAGGTGGCTTGGATTTCCTGTTGAAAAAGATGGTAAGGAAAGGTTCAAGACACAAGAACTGTGTTTTAATTCAACCATTCAACTACAACTGCTTCTCTCCGGTAAAACATGGTTGTTCTCAAACAATTTCTTTGTTTGTATAACATGCAGTGACCTATAAGTCGAAGCCGCTGTCCTGATGAGACGGGGACCCCCATAATTGAATTTTATTACAGTGCACGGTTGCCTACAAATTGCTGCCTTAAATACTTTCCTGGACCAGTAACTTCCTAGTCAGAATGAGTTTTACATTGGTTGACTTCTCTCAACAAATGACAATGAGCCTGACTGGAATACTAAACAGGAAGACTTTCCATCTTCCCATAGTAAAGCTTTCCAAAATGGTCACCTCATAAAGACGGTTCCTGGAAGTGCGCTGTGAAGCTGTTTTTATTGAGGCTCTTCACTTCAACCAAACTTTGAAAAATGAACATAAATGCAGTTGACAAAGACCAAGGAAAGGGCATTTCTACAGGAGCACGACGAGTGAAACGGTTGGTGGTCTAACAACTTTGGTTTCACTTTAGGCGAGAATTAACCACTTTGTAAAAATGTAGTTTGTACATTCTGTTCAAGGATATACTATGCTGGCCTTATCTTTACAAGATAGCAAAATTAGCTCCTGTTCTTTCCCACAGCTGGCCATCCACTATACGTCAAAGCTTGGGTGTTGAGCTTTCAAAGGCGCGTTTGCTCGCATCAGAGTGAGAACTATGAAAAACTTTGACAGTAAGAAGACATTATCATACTTTTGGAGGCATGAAAGAATATGGATTGATGTACAGAATCATTGATACGAGAAAAACCTTGATGTAAATACTCTAGTACACAGTCTAACGCGGAAAACTATAAAATGAGGAAAAAAAGTGTCTGAACTCTCTGTTAAAAAGAGGAAACATTGCTATTGTACTGATATTGAATAACTTTTAAACCACCTGATCGGGGCTTGTTTAAAAACTAAACAACACAAAAATTGCTGAATTTGCTATGCTTGTAATGGGGAGGGGGAATAAAACAAAGAATTCCCTTTTAATCTTATGTAATCAAAGTGTAAAATCTGTTTGAAGGTGTGTAAAGCATGTCCTCTTAACAGTTACTTCATGTCTGGATGAGGTCCATCTATACAGAACATGAAACACTGTGGGCGAGGCAGCTGCTCAGTGATGTCACTGAGCAGCAGCAAGCAACAGAAAAAAAATCCAAACAAACTTAAAAGAAGATGAGAGTAACATTCATAACAACAAACTAAAATTACAAAGAGTAAATCATTCTTTGGAACAAATATGGATACCTAATATGAAAAGCAAAGCCAACAGGTTAAGTGTAACATATGTTGTGGGCTTTTCTCTTGGCACGTGAGAAGGGAAATATAGTGAATGAAGCTGTTAACAGACCTTACAAACCATTCACTGTTGAGAAATTATTATGGAATGTGCTTTTTGTGTGAACCATTTCATGCTTATACCGCAGGGAAGCAGATGGAAAAGAGCCCAAATCTTAAAAATATATATCGTAGAGTTATAGAGGGTAAGTGAATGTTTAAGAATACTCAAACACTTCGTGTACTGGATAAAAAAAAACTACAACTGCAGTGCCTGCCCTTGTCTACTGACCAGTGTAGCAGATGGTTTTTCCACGTGCTGCACATTAGGGAACAGGGCGTTCTGGGGGCATGTGTCTCAAATGATCCTAATCCTCGTGCTCAAGTGTGTGCATAGGGAGAATGTAGGACCACGTTTAATATGACCCACTAAGACTAAAATTACTTGAAAAAATAAAGTACTCACCAGCTCACCAAAATGTTTCATGGCATATTCCAGGACTCCAGATGCTGCTTCAGGCTGTTGCAGTTTATTGTTGATGCTACAACATAAAATAGAAACAAACAATTTTTAGGAGAACGTGTACACACAATCTGGCAAAGTACTTTTTGGCAGATCTCTTGTTCAGCATGTGGACTGACTTATCTCCACAAAGTATCACCATTTAGTCCAGAGGCAAACAGTAAAAAGACCTGAAATGGGAGTAAAGCACCGCTGTCGATTTTTGACTGATGGCTCTGAGCAAACCTGTCTTTGACAGTTTGGGTACAGTAACATTTGTGAAAGTTGTTGTTTAATACAAAAAATGCATATTAATTAATGATGCTCAATCATAAACCTGTTGTAATAATTAGCCGACCAGTGTCCCACTAGCACTGTGTTGTAAGATGTGTTTCAGGTAAAAACTGATCAAAGCCTCACCATGTTAAAACCTCACAAGTTAACTATTTTACCTGAAATTATTATCTTCATGTATAGACATATGTACAATATAGAATGGGTGCATCAAATTGGTCCTGTGTCTGTTCAGGAAATGTTGCATTACTTTCAAATTTGCACTTCGGACAAATTAACAATGTAAACAAACCTGTACCATGTGTGTGTTCTTGGAAACCGTACGAACACCTAAACACATTCACGCATGCAATCTGCCTAGCGGTGGAGCCAATGTGTTAAAGGATGAAGCTCTGTGAGAAATGCAGGATTGGGACTGAAACAAAAGTTAATATGAATAAAGCCCACTTACAATGCTAGTGGGCATTAATGAGAATACTGATATGTATATATTTGTATATATTTCCTGAAAATACTGATTTGATGACTTAGCTCAACTTTCCGCTCAAGACCTCCACCACAGAAAAATTAAGCTCTCTGATCACTGCTAGACGACAAAGACCCTCGCTTCATTGCATTTTGGCACTACACAAAAGTTTTCTCTCTCAACTAGGCTGTTTATTTTGAAAGGTAAATATCCTCATTGACATGTGTCACATTTAGATGATAGAGGATGTGTCATATGTCATGACGCCACTCTCATCCTCTCTGTACACCCATCTCTCCTGCTAACCAACAAAGACACATCTGGAAACGCTCATGTGAAATGAGAGTCTGTTATATTTCCTCAACTACGAAACGCTTGTGCAGCTATGGTCGATATATCCCTAAAATGTAGCGTTTGAAGAGAACTGGTATGCAGTTCCTAAGGACAGCAGGCGAGAGTTGATGAAGGACTCCTGGTCATATGTGACAGAAACCCGGCTTAGCATAGGGCATGGGCCAGACAAATGTGATGAAGGGGCACAGCCAGGGGTCAAACCAAAGCTTAAGAAGCTCCTGGTGCTGACCAGCATGCACACACTACAATAACATGGAATAAACTGAGCCTTCATTTATGTAACTGAACACAGATCTCATGGGGACCACTAAGAGTGACTCAGAAAAAATATCATGACATCAAAAATGTCATGATACCATACAGGATATAAATCCAGTAAGTGATGACGTCCACTCTAGCCAATGTATAATGAATTTGCATGAAATATCTTTATTACACATCAAATGTCATTCTAATAAAATTCTGGATTTATATCAGACAAAAAGTAAATTGGAGGACTGTTGGCTATGATGGAGGCATGTGCTATCTGCCTGAATCTAGTTTAGTTTTACTTACAGTATGTGAGATATAAATGGGTATCTCAATCCTGACCATGCCCTGTAAGCCCTGTTACACTGGAAACGCTGCAATACATTTAAACAAATCTGAAGAATTTAAATTGTGCTCTCATCTTGTTCACACACGGATGCCCTTATTACCCCTTTCCTCTTGTATGGTGATCTATAATGTCTTGTTATACAGTGTTGTCTTTCAAGTGGTTTTCAAGAAGTGTAAATAAATGAGATAGGGTAAAAGTTAAGGCTCTGAAGAAAATCAAACTAGACAGACAGAGTGTGGTTACATAATGTGAGAAAGTGAACTCATTTGAGTAAATTGCTGTTTGTCTGTGCCTGTCAAGGGAGTTCATGGAGGGACTAGCAGAGGTTCAGCAGCAAATAATTTAAATCACCTTTCAATAAATTATTGTCCAGTATGCAAACTTGATGGGCATGTTGTTGTATACAGTGTCTCAATTACTGCCTGTAGTCAAATAATTCAACAAATATAAGAAATGAAAAACTGCAAAGTTTCCATGTCACACTATAAACAAGCTGCTGTAGTTATGCTAAAGCTACCCAGATGTGGGTCCGTCTGAAATGAGAATAAGTTAAAAAGTGGTCTCCACTGCAGACCCTTGAGATTTCATTGTCCTGCAGTTGGGGCCATCTGGCTGCCAGCTCCGTGCACAGTCTAAACACAACCAGATGACACGGCTCACGTAAGAGAGCTCCAGCAAGCTATTAGCAAGCAGAAAACGTCTTCAGACCACTGTCTGACCACTTTCGTGTTCAAGGCCACAAGTTTCACTTCCTTACAGACACGTTCCTTTAATCTGCTCCTGTGAATCATGGGGAAGTCACTGAAAGTCCAGTCAGCTGTAGTGCCTTCATGTTTTATTATATCTTGCCATAAAATTTGGAAAGTGTCCTACCTCGGTTTTGTTGCATGCTGCTAGTTTTAATTGATGAGGGTGTTTGAGGTGACAGTAAAACCCTAAACCAGGAAAATGAATCTCACTTTTTACAATAATTTCAAAATATCCAGCTACGAACAATGATCACATATTGCAGTTAGTAAAACCAGTGTTAAACAAGATTTGTATATGGATAGAAAGGTAATTGGCAAAAATACTTTTATTACTGTAATAATTGTTGACAACGACTCATTATCATTCATCAGAACATACAGTCAAGTAGAATAATGGTAGAAAGGTACTTAGTTAAAATCGCTCTCTTCTTTTCAAATATTAAACCCTCGATCATAGATAATGACTAAAAATCCAATGTACAGTAGACACAAAAGCATCAGGTTTTAATAAAATAATCCACAGTCACAACCTCCTCCATTAAAAAGTGGCTTAGCCTTTTGACGAAACATATTGATCCCAGGGAAATAGCTGAAATTTCTCCCCATAGGGCGTATGGTGGGAGTGAAGACCAGAGAGGGAAAAATCAGGCCTCACTACTGGGCCTAATCTAATCTAATTAGGAAGATATCCACTTGATCCCTACTGATTTTGGGGCCCTTTTCTTGCCAAACACTGGCTCCTTTCTTTAATGTAGCACATAATAACTTCAAAATGTGAACGGTTATCTAAACATTGTTCATGGAAAGACACAATCAACGTCCAAACAACTGACAAATTTATGTTAAAATTATTTTAACGGTGCAAACATATTTGTACACTTGGATGTTCCTAAAATGTTTACTATATAATATTAGCAGAGGCTATTCACAGGGATACAATTGAATTATCTTGATTCAAACCATACTAGCAAATGTGTCCTGCAGGGGCTCTCTGGAACTGCTAAGTCCAATCACATGATGTTAAAAAGTTCCCAAACTTCCGAAATGGAACGAACATGATCATTTGTAACAGATGAGACAGGGATGATATATGTCTGTGATTTGATTTGAGAAAATATTGCTAGAAATACCTCAGAGAAGGAGAAACAAGTGGCAACAAAACAAAGCATAAGGCCAGCATCAGAGATGCCTAGTTTGCTCAGCAGTGATACCTCTGGCTTGGTCATTCATGCAATGGAGAAAAATTTGGACATGTCCAGATGTGTGCATTGAGGAAGGCACGATCTGGTGGATAATGTGAGCCTCTCATGCATTACACCATTCTAGAGATCCTGGCAGGTGCAGATAGCCACGTCAGACATGATGTCAGCACTCCCAACCCTACTCTAAAGTGCCTTGGATTATCTGCCTGATGTTGGAGAACTGATCATTGATCCAAAGAACACCAGTAGTCATACATGCTTAATCTGTGGGATAGCTTAAGTAGCAAATGCTTTCAATACTTCAAAATTAAGGATAAAAAATTGCAATGGAAAATAAATTCCAAACAATTTATGATTAGCCAACTTACCGTATGAGGCTTCTCTAATGAAAAAGAATTAACAGTAAATAAAAGAGGCTCATACAGCTGTAAAATGTAGCTATTCAGACATATTTTGTTAATTTCAAGATAATAAACTATACAGGTCTTGGCTTAAGTCTTTCAGTAGCAACGATTTACTGTTGAAAAACAAAAACAAAGTGCATAAAAGCTGAGCTACGAAACAATGCGTACAACAGCATTGAGCACAGTGTGTATAGCTGCATTTAAGGCACAGACCAGAAAATGGACTGTCACTTGAAAATAACAAGACTGTTGTTAAGTTGCTTAACGGAATTTCTTAGTCACGTTGAAGAAGACTGTATTAATTAGCTTAGTGGCTTTGCATTAGCAGCCAGGTAGCACACAGCACACCTCCAGGTGGGCAGACTACCTCACTCGCTCAAAAGACTCATGAGTGGACACTTTGGGGGCTTGTTAGTATCCCACAAGTTCATCATCTCTTGATTTTATTGTGAACTGTTCCCAAACGCTCTTTTCTTGCTCAGAACTTTATTCCCATGGTCTTTGCCATCCATCATATCATCATCATCCATCATTTGCCCTGAAGCTTCTTCCTTGTGGTTTAATAGTCATTGAAGCCACCAACTGGGCTGGAGCATCATATCCCTGAATCCTTGATTAAGTGCATATTTCATTGAGGATTTTTCAAAAATATTTGAGTAGTCAATTATAATCAAGTATTAGGGAGACTGTAGAACTGTGCTAGATTATAATGAAGATAACACCTTGAAAAATATATTTTCTTTGGGTACTATCTTTCCTTACCGCGCCCTACACATTCTGTATATCGCTGCAACACTCTCTCAGCTACTTCAAGTTAAAAATTTAAAAAATTAAAAAATACTAAAACTCACCAACCATAACTTTGTGCAGAGTAGAAAATGATTTACATTCTTCTATTTTAATCACTGGAGTATCATCTTAAGATAAAATCTTTCACACTACTGAGCCTTCAAATTACCACATAACAAGAAAAGCAGAAAACTGACCGTTTGATAGAACTCTAACCTTTGGCCCTAGGGAAGCATTCATCAGCAGGGCAGCCAGAATGCAATCAACAAAGGCAGATTGTACCACACTATCTAGCATCTTAGGGTGTTCTTTCCAGTGTGCAAGAGTCCTAGAAGACTACAGATGAGAAACGGGTGGTCAAAAATATTTGTAACAACACACAGCACCAGCTCCACAGGCTGCTGTCTACAAAGCAGCAGTCTTCATGGTCGGTAAAATAACCCTGGATGGAATGAGTAAAAACTAATCCAATTGTAATGCTAAGTCCACAGGTCTAATACTGAATCACATCAAAAGGCAAAAGGTCTTGCAAACATAGAAAAACAGATGTTTTCAAAGACAAATAAAACAAAGAGGGTCTTTTTCCATTAATGATCCATTTGATCTGAATCTGTTTTCTTTCCCCCAAAATATCTCCTTTTAGAAAGGCTTGGGATCAAATTCATTACAATTACTCATTGTATCATAGTGAGCAAAGTAGCGTGGGCAAGCCTTTTCATTAAGACAATGCTGCCTGGACGAGCCCATTCACCCTTGGGCTATCAGAAAATGATTAACATCAATATGCGCCAAAAAATGATTATTTTTTTAGCAGGATATTTGGCTGAGTTTGGACAAGGCATACTGTTGAACTATGATTTTATCACAGTTTGCCCTGTTTGATGCCAACTTCTTTTTTTTAAAACAGTTCAAATAAAATGTATTTAATGATAATTTGGTTTTGTCTGTTAAATTCCTATATTAAAGTACATTTGATGCTCATTGATGAGATACATTGTTAAATTTTGTCGTCTAAACACCCCATCTTTCAGTCATCACTTATCTTAGCAACCCATATCTGAACAGTTTCAGCCAGCAACATGTAGAACAATGGCCTGATGCGTAAACTAAACTTTGGTGAACGCAACATAACTCTTTTGACTACAGTGTTGCATGAGCACATCCAGTAAGGACATAATGAGGAACATGTTATCATTATCGAATACAGGCTTTGGGCTCTACGTGTCTTATGAGACAGCAATGCATCATTGCATGCTATGAACATGGAGGCAGAGGAAGAGGTTACATCAGTCACCCTTTTCCTTCCAGATGGTCCTGGGATTTGGGTGGCTAGAGGGGGATTGAACTCATCCCTGATACAGTCTGACTAGCCCATTGTTTCTCATTTCCCTTAAAACGTCAATAAGACAAGGGGGCTGTTCAGTCACCAAGCAGATGCCACAACATTGGGAAACACTTGGCACCACTCCATTCTGAGACAATTTCTAACAAAAACTCCAGATTAACTCCATTGCTCCTACAGTAAAGATCATGGACCAGTTAGTGCTGGAATTATTTGTGATAAAAGCACGAAGGAAATTTAAAAAAAAAAGAAAAGATATTGTGTATATCTTTACTTTGCCAAGGCAGTCTAATATGTTGGTGTTGATTGGCCTGTGTGTATGTGTCTGTGTCAAAACCATTGAGAAATCCTATTAGCCACCAGTCATATCTTGCATGACTGTAAGACATTTTCCCTTTCTTCACATACGTTATGCATGTTAGGGGACCGTTGAGACATCAGCGGAGAAACCATTCCACCCATGTTTACACACTATCACCACACCAGGACACCACTGCAGAATGTGTCTCCTGGGTTCCTCACCTTCAGGTCAAAGGGCCAACAGAACAAAGTGTCTCCAACGGGAGGAGAAAAAACTGGAGCTTGCCAATTACCTCATTGGAATGTTGCTGTTGCTATTTGGTCAAAAGGATCCGCAGACAATGTTTCTGCTGTGACTTGCGTTTCCATAGGCAACACGTTGACGACATTTTCGGTCAATTATTTGCTAAATATTTCCAGTGAAAGATGCCAGTGCTGATTGTTTCTGTTTTACTCAAAACAAATTGATTTTATTTAAAAAATAAAAAAATAAAAATCCTCCTAAACAATGAAAACAAGCTGTGCAGGTTTCTCATTTCGACAAAAGAATTATACCAGACTCTTTAAACAACACTATTGCCTATTAGAAATAGCATAGAATTTTTCAGCAAACAGAAATTCTATTCTACATACACAGAACTAGGTATGGGATAAGTTAAAAGTTACAGTACACTAATGATAAGGAGGAAAAGGCATTTACTTTTTGCCTCTTTATTACTTAAAAGTAAGACCTGCCTAAATGCCCAAGAATACATTCATAACCACAAAAACAACAGGGCCTAATGACAAATAGAAACCAGATATATTGACACAATTGTTTTAACCTCCAAATATCACGAAATGTCTCTCTGAAGCAATGCCACATAGCTAACTATGCTTAAATAAAGCAGAGGGGGGCATCTAGGAGGGCTGAGCCATCTTCTTTTCCCCTGGTACACTTTATTCCAGCTACTGGTTTGTGGGTTGGTAAACAAAGGCCACTTCCAGGCCCAAGGCTGCCATACAGACAGCACCTGGTAGCCATCATCACCATAAGTCACCAGACCACTTGATGGCCTGCCAGGGCAAAAAGTCTGCCACACAGAGGTGGATGCATAGTGTCTCCCTCATCAAGGAAATGTGGAACAGTTTATTTAACCCCTATACGTGACCATGTGTAACTGATCAATCACTACAGATTATCATTCATGGTATTTTGAAATTAAAGGCATACTTGATCACAGTAGGTGTTTAAATTAGATCAATATTCATCCAATTATGACAAAACCAAGCGTAAAGCCACAAGTTAATTATGACAATTTTCTCAGAGTGAGAGGCATTGTTAGGCATGGCATTCATTCAGTCTGGTCTTTGTGGCTCTTCGTGCGACTCTTCTATTCTGAACCACACAGAATTTGGTAAGAAGAACATATAAAAAAAATTTCCCCTCAGAAAACCAGATTAGCTGTGGTGATTTAAAGTGTCGCCTATCATTGTTTAAAACCAATTCAACTGGGATTTGGCCATTTCTTTGATCTGAACTATACAGTTGTATACCTTTACTGCACTAATTGTTGGTCTGCCATAGCTGGCTAATTTGTATTTTTTCAGTAAATACCACTGCTGAAAGAAGATATTTATCTTGGCGAGCCTAGCCTGTATTAAAAAAGATCAAGATGATTTGTTATTTGAAGCAGAGGCAAATGACATGTATACAATATTGCAATAAACGTAATGTTATTTAGATATCAATATTACTTATTATACTATCATTAGCATTAACAAATTAACACAGTTAATTTAATTAACATTAGCAAGCGCTTTAAATTTTTAAATCATAGTGATCAAATACGGTCAAAAGGCTTTTATTTTTTAACTAGCTCAAAGCCTGATAAAATAATGTGGTGAATGGGTTCACTAACATTTTTTGTAAGTTGGTCACTAGACCGCAGACTGGAACCTTTAGGATCCCCACATTATTTCTACAGCACAAACACAGAAGTTATACATTATACCACAATAAAAGCCAGGCATATATTCTGAGTTATGACAGTAAACCCATCCCAACAATTGACCAACCTGCCTGTTACCTACGTGACTGTCTGCACAGGCACAGTGTCTACTCATTGTGTGTGACTGGATTCTCATTCCGATCAAGAATAGCCATGTTGGTTATGTTCATTATGATAATGTTAGGTGTTTTGTTGCATGTGAATGCGACATGAAGTAGCTGTAGCTGGATGAGGCTGTGATGCACTCTTTCCACAACTCTCTGGACTCAACCATCAGCAGTATGCAAGTAGTGTGCATTTGTGTGTTTTGGGGCGTGGCTCTAGAGGGAGGCCTGAATGGATGGGGTGGGATTTTATGGGTTGGAATCTCACTTACTCCCTGGTTGCTCCAACATTACCAACCCCAGCTTTAACCTGCTTTTAACTGTAGTGAGGGTTTTGTAATGCTGGCCATTGTAAACATTGGTGCAGCTGTGCAAAAAAGAATAAACAATCATGTACAATCTTATGTAGGATTATAGTGATCAATATTATCCCCCCAATTCCAGGAGACCTCCTGGCTCATCTGGATGCCAAAAGTCTGCATTACATTAGTTGTAACTACAAAAACTAATCAAATCCATACTGATATAATGATAATCCACTTTGTAATGTTCAAGTACAAAGGATAAATTCAGATATATTTTGATTCAGAAAAATTATTCCTTCAAATGATCAAAGAAGATAACAAAAACTGTATCAATTGCATAGAGAGAGACAGGTGGAAAAGATTAATGTTAATATGGATTAGGTTATTTAATGTTTTGCGATTAAATCTTTGGAATTCACTGGCTCCTGCTTTCACCTCCTGCCTTTCATATAATTGAACCCATGAGTGCTCTGCTGACAGCTTGGCCCCACTCTTCACCGACTGCTTGATTAGAAAAATGTTTTTTCCAGTAGGGTTACTAAGAAAGTATATGATAAGACTTAACAGTGAACGTACTCTGACTGAAGACACATCAGTTCACAACAACACAAGATGATTATTGCATTAGTGCAGCGGGCTGTAAATCTTGCTTTGAATGGCAATAAAATTAGTTGGTATCCTAGGGTATTCAACTGAATGAAGGGGCTTTGGTTAAAGATTATTGAATACTTATAACACTGATGGGAGCCCTGCATTCTTCACATGAACCTACTGAGATGGTTAGAGGGTGTTTAAAGAATTAGTTGCCAAGGGAAAAACAGCATGATGCTAAACTTATTAAACAGCATCCAGCTGGACGTTCCTGTGCAAGCACTGACTGACAAATTCCAGGCCAGAGAAAAGTGATGCCGGCGGGATACGTTGCTGGAGAGCGGGATGTGACTCACAGAGCAGTTAGAACACTGAGAAAATCCAGGAAGGCCTTTTTTCATATTTTTTCCTATTTTTCCAAAAAGACAGTGACTCACGCTATGACTTCAGGTTAGGATTTATGGGAAGGTCAATGGGCACTGAGCACAACAAACATTACATTAGTAAACATTTAGCAAGAACTGAGTATTGCAGAAATATTACTCAAAATAGAGCAGAGGTAAAGGGTCTTGGGGTTCTTTCTGGTAAATATGGGGTGGTGCTTCAACATTTGTAAAATAAGATATCTCAAAGTTGATTCAGCATGTTAGCAAAATAAGTCAGTATACTGTATAAACAAGAAACACATATATTGGCAGATGTATGCAACGTAGTTCAATTATTGTGAAAGTTTAATAAAAGGCTGCTGCTATTGGATTCTTTAAATACAGCACAAAATTTAATTTCAAGTCCTTTTGGATATCAGTTTTTTTAAGTCGATATGTTGGGCTGTGAAAATCAGGGGAAAAAAATTGAGCCCCCCCTCATCTTTTGTCATCAAGCAGAACATTTTGAGGTAATTCCAATTTTCCTGCATCTTGCAATCACATCACACTGTGTTCTGTTTTACACTAAAAGCATTAGGAGCGACATCTAATCTATAGAAATACTCCAAACATTAACAAAAAGCTTTGGGCTTTTGACAAATGGGAGAAAGCAGGAAGTTTGCAGATTTAATTATAGTTAAACATTTGTCAAAAACAATTAAAAACGTCTAGCAAAGTGAACATGAAGGCATAGCCCAATATCTCTCAATTATGTTTGTATAAAAAGGACAAATGGCTTATTACTTCCAGATGCCTCCTGCAAATGAAACAAATACGGGGAAGTAAAAGCATATGTTACCGATCAACAAACAAAACCCATGGAATAAAAGGGGGAAATTGAAAAGTGGTGTAAAAAGCAGCCAGTAACATTCAGTGACAAAATGCTTGGACAAACAAAGAGCTGTGTGCATCTGCGCATTTACCATCAACAGTGTGACATATCAAACCCACAGACATTTCATAGTATTTTGTAATTCAAGGACAGTCTTATAATTCAGTTGTGACCTCAACCACAACTGACATGAAACAGGTATGCATCTGAATCAGCTTCTGAAGGTTTTCCTTGTTTGATGGACTAAGGTCAGGAAAAATATGGATTCTTGTCAAAGTCTTGGCAGAAAACACACAAACACGGCTCAGCTAAATAAACAAAATGATGTCATAGATGAGGGTGGTAGATAAGGGTAAATGTGTGAAGTTTTGTTTTTTGCTCTATAAATGTTTTTGCTCTATTAAACCCTTTTGTGCCCCAGCTCTCTGCTCTGTGCTGAAATTCAGGTCCTTTCGCATGACTGAACATTAGACATTCACCCACTGGCAAGTCAAAGCACCACACGAGGTAATTAATCAGTGTATTTTTGTGGTATTGTGTATAAACATCGTACATACACGCCATGAGGTGTGTCGTGTCACACAAATCTGATCTTAAGCTCTTATTTGCAGTACGTTCTTATGGACATTTTAAGATTCTTTGGAGAGCAATAGCTTGTAGAGGTAATTATTTTTCATTTGGGTTAGCAAAATTTTGTTTACAATCGGAACAAAAACAAAACCCATGTGTGGGTTGCTTCAGGTCGAAGCTGTGTAAACACGTTACTCAGATATTAAAAACATTTTAAAAGGAAGTAAAAACAAATACGGATATAAGCAAAATTGGGCAATGGTGGATATTGTAATACTAACACTATTTGAAAACACAGGTTTCTTACTTGTTCTCACTGGTACTCTATTCTTACTCAGGAGGAAGCAATATTCTGCTTTATCTACTTGAAATACATATGCAAAAGAATACATTATGAACTTTTCCACAACTAAATTTCTACCTGCTTTCCATTTAATGCACACATGTTTAAGTATGATTCAAAGAAGTTTCCCCAGGGCTTTTCTCTTTTTCCTCTTTTGATCACATCACTTAACCAACAATTAAGAGTACTTAGTGACTTGACACACCTTATAGTATGTTAAACTTTAATTTACTGAAGAGATGGTCACCCCCAGATCAGGTAAAATCTGAAATTAACAGGGATAATGAAGACGTGAGGATGGTAGAAATGTTGCATTAAAACCACTGCAATGCATTCATATTTCTAAATAGCTTTGTACAAAGTACAGTCATACAATACAACAGTTTGCAATCTCATAGTTTAAGATGTGGCATGTAAGTGGAAATGTAGCTTGTTGACACAGTAGTCTGTTTTGTTTCCTCAGTTTCTCCTGCTACTCTTACAGTCAGCGGCAAAGAAAGACACCTGAAACTATGAACACCTGTCAGACAGCCAGGAAACGGGGGCCAAGCTACGAGGAAGAGTGAAAGTAAGATGAGGGGAAGTGGAGGGGAAGGGGAAGGATGTTTGGGAAAGGTGCCCCGCCCAGAAGGTTGGAGAGGGTCAGCGCGGTAACTAGTTTGTACTTGGAGAGAGGGGGAGGACCCACATGCAAGATATTTAAGATGCACGAGCAAGGCAGGGCTTCACTGAGGAGATAGCAAAGCCTGGATAAGCAGTTGGTCAAAGGAAGGCTGTGAGGAAAGTGGGCATCCCTGAAGTAAAACAGTGCAGTCTCCAGTTTCTTTTTACGACTTCAAGCAAAGAACATCTACTGGGACTGGTTGCTGTCAAACATAGTAAGGACTCAAAATACACAAAGATCTGTGAAGATTTTATAGAAAATGGCAAAGGTAGACTTGAAAATAGCAGCATTAGTGGTCAGTCTGCTCCTGCTGGCAGAGACGGGGGCCCAGAATCCCTGGAGGAGACCCAAGACTACCAAGAATAATTGCTGTGATGAGGTTCGTTCTCTTAAGGTTCAGGTAGCAAACCTCACTAGTCTACTGGAAGAGCTGAGCCGCAAGCAGGAGACAGACTTGATGAAAGTTGTCAGGCAAATAATGGAGCTGGATAAGCACAATCGGCAACAAGAAGCACGGGTCACAGAGGCGGAAAGCAAGTACTCAGAGATCAACAACCGTATGGAGATCATGCAGCTACAGACCCTGCAGTCTGCCACTCAGACCTCATCTGGTAGGAACTAATGTTTTGTCTGTCAGAGAATTTTAATGTGCTGCTGTATATTGTCAAATAATGTTGGGGAAGCCATTTAGAGTCTCTATCTTTCTTGCTGTCAAATGCACACCACGCATAGATGCAGACTAAACAAACCTAGTATGCATTTTATTGCTCTTAGAATATTTTCACCATAATTTCTTTCATAATTGCCCTTTTGCAACTTTGTGAATCTTGATTTTAAAAATAACATTTTATAGGGAAGAGTACAAATGTTTAAATGGTATTCAGAATCATGCCTAGTGATGCTGATAAGCCATGACTTCATTGGAATGTGAGCTCTTCTGTGCTCATCTGCGCTATAGGAAGTAGTATTTTGTACATACATACATTTTAAGTGTGACAAACTATAATTAACATTGAGAGCTAAATCATTGGGCAGGGCACCATACAGCAGCTGTATATTAACTGAAAGGTAGATTACAGTGTGCGCACACATTTGTGCTCCCCTACAGCAGTCAAAAGCATTCATTTGGAGCTGTAGAATCCCATCCAAGACCTCCATGAAACCCAAATCATTTCCATCAACCATCTCTACTTCAATACAACACTAATCAGCTGGCCGCCGCAGAGAAGCTTAACGAGGCATGACACAGTTTATTATTCCCATACCATAAAAGTGTGGTCTAACAGGGCAAGATTTCTGTCAGGAGAGCACCAAGGGCTTCTGAAAACTTCATTATATTAGAGACAGGAAAGCAGAGCAGGAAGAGAACCAAGATTACAGATTACAAATCAGACTTTTTTGGGGGGGAAGGGGGGAGCAGGGGGGCATCAGTATACTGTAGCTGTACTGAAGGTAGTATGCCATTTTCACGTCACTAAAGGTTCCTTTTTTGCCTAGATGCCATATATGACTGTGCATCACTGTACAGCAAGAACTACAAGATCTCTGGAGAGTACAAACTGCCTAAAGATGAGTTTCTGAAAACCCCCGAGCTGAATGTAAGTATCATTCTAAGTAGTATCGTTGTATAATATAAAAAGAATGGTTGTGATGTCATTATTACATACTCCCACTTTGTGAAACTTTTTTAGGTCTTCTGTGATATGGACACAAACGGTGGTGGGTGGACACTGATCCAAAGACGCAAGGTTGGCCTCACATCATTCAACCGTGACTGGAAGCAGTACAAGAGCGGATTTGGAGTAGTCCGTGGGGACTTCTGGCTGGGCAATGACCACATCTTTCGTCTAACAAGGCAGCCCAGTGTACTTAGGATAGAGCTGGAGGTAAGTGTTGGGGAAACATGTCACTCATGTAGGTTTAGGCTGCGGGACTAAGGAGCAAAAACTCTCAGACCACACATAAATTTAACCACCTCTAGGGAAAAAGGTAGGACAGCTTTCCAAACCAATTTATTCCTATGGGTGAAGAGCATAATAATATTAATGATAAATGGATGGAAAATTTAGAGACCTGAGACAGCCAGTATTCAAAAGGTTCTGAATCTGTTTTCTTTCTAAATCACACTATGTATTTTCCAATGCAGGACTGGGAAGGAGAAACCCGCTATGCAGAGTACGGTTTTTTCACCGTGAGTAATGAGCTCAACAGCTACAAGCTTTTCCTCGCCAATTACAGTGGGAACGCTGGAGACTCACTCCGCTACCACAACAACACCAACTTCAGCACTATCAATAAGGACAATGACAAATGTGTGGATGACTGCGCTTCACTCCGTAAAGGTACGGTTCAGCATGAGAGCAACTCATGAGAGCAACTCAAAACAATCCAACCATATACATAACATTTGATTTTTCTCATCAGTAATAAGGAATTCTTTATCCTAATTCTGCACAGGTGGTTACTGGTACAACTGCTGCACTGACTCAAACCTCAATGGTGTTTTCTACCGCTACGGTGAGCACATCAAGAGCACAGACGGGATCACTTGGTATGGCTGGCACGGGCCCAACTACTCTCTGAAGAAAGTAGAAATGAAGGTGCGGCCAGCGAATTTCCAACAGTAAAGGTTTAAGCTGCATGCTTTGAATGGAGATCATGTGTGCTCACTGAGTTCTAATACCTGTGCAACAACTTTGGGGCTTTCTTTGACTGCGATATGAGAAGTGTGTTATATTGTTACTGTCTGATTAAGTTTCAGTATGATGAATGTCTAATGGATTTAGCGTGTTTGATTGTAAATTGTAGGTCATTTCATATATTTATCAGAAAAGTATTTTATTTTCTTAAAAGGTTTGATAGAGGATCTTTTACCACTGCTCAAATAGAGTAACCGGATTTTGGTTCCTTTCATCGTTTGTGTTGAGATCACAAAGATGTATTTTTCAGAGAACATAAATCATTTACAGCTAATAGCAACAATCACAGAAGAATTACAATTACAGTTATAAACAGGTATTGGTAGATATCATTATGGACTGTGTTAAGCAAAGATCTTTGTGGTTTACTGGAATGGGACCAACCACCAAAGGTATTTTCTGAGTAACACTGCACATTTAATTGTAAAAATCTAACCTTTGATAGAAATATGTAATTTGTAAAATGTGTACAGCTCTGTAATTATGTTGTTTTATAAACAAAATAAAAATGTTTTAAAAGAAGCCTCTTGCAAAGCTTGCAATAATGGGAGATGATTCATTATTGTAGTATGGGGCTGCGCCAATTTTCCAGGAGGTATGCAAGATAAAGTGAGAGCCCTGATTAGCATACCCAGAGCTGCACACTGAATGGTTTTTAAGTGTATATTGAAACAATAAAAAGGACTGTTAACTGTTACAGAATTGAGAAACTGTTAGTATTACTTGTAACACATAATATATTTGCTCAAGGCGCATAAAATAGCTTGCTGTATTTGTCATTTTGCCACTATATATTATTCAATATTTGGGTTACCTTTCATTCATCGCTCTTTTTACACCACCACATCATATGCTCTGGAATCCTCTTTTTGTTTTCCAGAGCAAAAAGTTGCAGACTGGTAAAGGGGGTTGTTGGCTTCAAAAAAGTTTGAGAACCACTGGTCTTAACTGTGCTATTTGAAATTGTGATAAACTTACAGGGAACCTGAGAACAAATAAAACTTGCTGCCATCCACATTTGCTTAAAGCCACTGACCTCTGACCTGTGGGTCACTTCCACACATCCTGGCCGAAGGTCACAGGACAACTGCAGGAATGAAGACCACACACACTCTATTCTGCCATTTAGTTAAAAGTCACGATCCTAAGCTTTTACACCCTTGAAAAACAATAACACCATTCTGCTACATTGAGGGAGCAGTGCATTCCAACTACCTACACACAGACGACACAGCCTAGACAGGCTCTGTCACTGACCTTTTACTATGAGAAACATTCGGTAAGCACAAACATCAAATTAAAGTTGGACATTTAGTCCTTCCTGTGAGAAGAAATTACCACATCAAAAGAGACCGTTGGACTGGTACTAACGATTGACTCTTTATTCTAAGGGTTAAAGCATTCAAACTTAACAAAGGCAGGCCTTGAGCACTGATAGACAGAATAACTATCTCTGCAACTATAAGAGGTCATTTATTTGTGAGGCTAATCTTAACTGGGTCTGAACTGTTGGGACACAGCAGTTCTAATGGCTTGTACAATTTATGAACCCCACATGCTGCATAAAGTTTGTTTTCGTGGAAGGTTTATACCCATAAGTGGAATTCACTTATGAAATCAAACAGCTTCAAAACACTTATGCAAATATTACACGGAATACTGTAACCCTGGCTTTCTATTTTGCAGGTCTACAATGACAGGACAATAATAAACACTACTTGTTTGAATAAATATCCATTAGTCACATTTATCCTCAGCAGGGACTGTACAGATGCACAGCTTTTTTTTTAGTATGTTTAATACTTAATACTTGTCTGCATAGTCGTTCCTTACCTACTGGATTGCAGTATGTTCTATGAGTGTTTCCGTTATTGGGTCCACCCTCTGTTAAATTCTTTGAGCAAATAAGTGGTGGAATCAATTATTGCTCAAAAGCCACAAGAGATGGCTACCATGGGATGACATTTTACTTAACCGTTTGCAGGCCTCTTCTCATCTGAATATACTAGACTTAATTTAAAATTCCATTTCCAGGCATTTCCATGGTGCCCTGTGACATTTTGGCTACACATTTATTATTAACACATGGTTGAGATGCACTCATGACGGAACCATCGACTGTATGCCTACACTGTAAATGAAGTAACATAAATTAGTATTTTCTGACTCTAAATCAAGATGTTGGATAATTCACAGTACTAGCAAATGCTCAGGTGATTATTAGCATTCATGTGCTGTTGGTAATGATGGGGAAACCGTGACCAATTTAGAAAGCTTTGGAGCCTGAGCGTATAGGCAGACCACAATTTAATTATTTTGGTTTGCTTAAAATCCTTCACACCTGATTCATACATAAAATTAATACCACATGTATGCTTCTCGCTTTTGGAGGAGCAAAAAGCTGAATTTTGATCAAATTGTAGATAGGTGAAACATATTATGTCAATTGAAAAACCGCATGACTCATCAACCCTGACAAGGCAGTGAGTAAATCTATTTCAAATCGTGTGTGTCATATTTTTTTTAAATGCAGTTTTTCTAATGGTCAGTGAACGGTGGAGCCAGGCTTACGGGGTGATTTTTGCACACTAGCTTCTAGATCTTTTATGGGAAATCCTGAAGAGGTGAGAACCAGATGGAGATATTGAAAACACCAGAGTGCCGGCTCCCATCATTCATCATCATCAAGGCCCCTGAGAAATTGAAAACAGGCCCCTGAGAAACACTATTCCAGACACACATAGATGAAAAGGAGGCAAGCATCCAATTAGATGGCTGGAAAACAGATTTCTCCATGCCATGCCAGGATGAGAAATAGGGATGGAAAAAATGACAGTAGATATCGAAGAGTTACGGCAGCAGAGGCTATGTATAATATTTATTAATCTAATATCTATTTATTCTATTAATGATTTTGATCAATTGGTGGTCTTAAAAAATAGCAAATGTACATTTTCATTAAATGATCCCATCAATCTATGACGAGAAGTGAACATGGAGCAGGATTTCCATCATCTAGCAACAAACTGGGAACATTATAGCCTCTTGCGAACTGGAGGCAATGACCAAATTCTTAGACTATAAATGGGAAATGACCATTGGCTAGATTTAAAGTATCATGTTCTAATAAGACCCTACGGCCAAAAAAAAATTAAAAATTGTGTCTTTCAACTACAGGCCATTGTCCCAGTACTTGGTCCATTTGGTCAAAGGGGTAACATTTCATTCTGTGCTTGCCATTTAAACCATAATTGTTGCCATGGTTTGCCAAAGCCTTTGGCACACAGTTCCTATTGTGGCTTTTGATGAATTCTTGCCCTGTTATTTGCTGTATAGCAATCTTGTAGCTATCAGTCCCCACGGCTAGAAAATCAGTCACGTCACCACTTCAGTCTATACAAAATGTGCCAAAGTTCTACCAAGTTCGGCTCAAACAATGCACAAAATATTTGCCATTTTCAATAGCAAAATGAAATTGCACTAAAGCCACCTAATTACATGTAAACCAAGCTCTGTTATTCATAAAGGCATTTGCCACATACAAATGTGTTTGCACCGACAGTAAGAATACAAAATAAAATAAAGATCTACACCCAAAGCTAAAAGCTCTGAACAATAGCTGGACTCCTAACAAAAGGACACAATGAGTTATCTGCCACCGTCACTTAATTATGTTATGACCTTAAGGTTACCAAGAGTCTGTTTTATATTATCAAGTCCCAACTTTCCACAAGCTACACAAATTCTCTTGACTACATCAAAATAATTGAGACTGGGTGTATGCACTTGGTAGCAATTAGTCAGTTCTTCCCAATGACACAACAATCAAAGCATCCAATGGTAACACAAGAGAAGTCTCAAAGATAGATGACACAAATGATTCCAGTCATCAGTTCACATCTACACCCAAAGCTAAAAGCTCTGTTTATGTGATCATTAGACATTAAAGAGTGGCTGAAATATATCAGGTGAGTGGAAGACCCACTTTGAACAAGTCATGTCTAGCATTTCACGTTTTGAAGCCATGTGCTACTATCGTTTGACTGAATCTGAGAACTAGGAGCATTGGCCCTTAAAACAGTGAAAAATTTCCACTTAAAAACATGTGGTTTAACCAAGCTGAAATAATATATTGCTCAACCAGAATGTATGTCTATGCTGGGTCATAAAATTCAATCACTCTTCATTCACTCATCGAATGGTAAATGGAATGGGAAATAGACTGCATTTCTACAGCTCTTTTATCCAAAGCGCTTAACAATGTTCGCCTCACATTCACACACCGACAGCTGAGGTAACCATGCCATGTCCACATAATTGTCGGGAGCAATTTAGGGTTAGGGTCTAGCTCAAGGACCTTCGACATGGACGAGTGGGGGATCGAACCAGCAACTCTTCAATCACTAGGCGATCACCTTACCACCGAAGCCACGCCGCCCGCACAAAAGTGTATTTTGATGTAGCTTGTTAGGAAGTTTTTAGTCCAATACATTTCAGCGGAGAGGAAGGTCATGTTCTTCTCTCCTTTGATTAATTACTACGTGGGTAAACTTTCAGATGTCCTACCTGATAAGAGACTCCAGAATGAGAGGAGAGGCACCCTTCTGGAACTCCAGCTCTTTGTAATGCAGAGCTTTGGCATAGGCTCGGCACTTTGCAGCCCTTTCGCCCAGAAGCACAATACCATTGTCATCTCTGAGAGGCAGAGGGCCCTGAAAAGTAAAAGAATTAAAATGCTTATCAAACATTACTTTTGCAGCGGATATTTATATATTGCATATTATAGCATGAGAACATAAATTTGGTGATGTCTGATTGTGCCAGTCTGGGAGAACCACCATTATGCAACACAACATGAGCAACACCTTTAACCGTACCATTCCTTGCGACTGGAAAACCATTTGTACAGTGAAAGAGCTCTTCAAACACAGTGCGAGTATCCAAACCGGGTGACATTCCAGCAGTATTGCAAAAAGAAGGAAAGTTGAGGGTATTAGCTGGTGTCAACTATTTTACCACTAATAAATTTACAGCCCATCGTGCTGCAGCAATAACAAAGGCCAAAATAAGGATACTTGAGCCAAGTGAACCATCATCTTTTCCACAAAGACAACATCAAAAGTTATGATGTTTAACATGTGCTTTTGCAGCTGGGAACAATGTAAATACAGCTTATTTTCAAAGGCCTTTTCTATTCCACATAGCACCACCTACCAGAAAATGCTGCCTACAAAGCCAGTATTAGTTGGGTCATTGGAATTAATAAATAACATCTAACACCAGTATATTTATTGGGTATTTTAAAACTGACTAAACTGATGACATTTAAAGACCACAAGTTTGGAAAATTTCATTTGAGACTTGGACCTGCAAACACCCTGATAAATCAAGAGGCATGGAGTCTAAAACGAAGAATAAAAACTCTAATGGAGCCTATTTTTTCAGTCCATACTGAGATTGTGGCCAAGATAAGGTGGTATGTGTGCACAGAATTATAGGACTATGCCAATCACGCATATAAAATTGTTTGTGTAAGTGCAGTATGGGGATAGCCTTCCCGCTGAGGAAATGCATGCACAAGTTTCTTATTCTAATTCATATGTTTAGATGCTTGAAAAAAAATAATTGACAATTGCATAATCTATGTGTATAACTCGGAGTAAACATATTTTGATTTATCTACTCCAATTACATTGAACTGTATGCTTGAAAAATTAAGAAAAAAATCTACTGCCTTAATCACAGTATAATCAAAGTTTAAAAATGCATCCAAACTTAATGACTGTCAGAATGACTCCTGTATGATCTGCCTAACCTTGTCACTGTGCTCCATGAACTCTGCCAGATTGAGCAATGTCTGGGTGACCTCAGCAATGTCCTGTGAGGTGAGGGCTAACTCAATGCTGCGGATGAGCTCATCCTGTTGGTCCTCACTCAGCTCAGACCAACATGACAGGAAAGCCGCGTTGAAGAGGTCTCTGTGGATAAAGGGTCACAGAAAAAAGCTAATTATTAGAAGCAGATATTAACAGAAATTGGAGGACTAGTAAATCAAAGCATAACAAGGTTACTGTGTAGCATTGCAAAACCAAGTGCTATTGTGTTGGGTGGGCATTGCTCACACAGCATTTAGTGTTTTTCCAAAAGAATTTCGCCATTCACATTCACAGCTACTCATAAAAGTCTACCAGTTTTGGTGCTTTTGGTCATTGAGCATCCCCACAATCGTATGTTAATCAGTATTTCCTGATAACTGTTGCAGTGAAAGCAAGGTTGATGAGCTGGCAGTTCCCTCCTAATAAAATGGAATTTGGCAATTTTACACAGGGCAACACCACAGTCTTGTGGTCATCACTGTTGCCTCACAGCAAGAGGGTACTGGGTTTGCGTACCGGTCTGTTCTGCGTAGAGTTTGCGTTTTTTCCCCTTGTGTGCATGGGTTTCCCTTTGGGTACTTCGGTTTCATCCCGCCTCCAAAGACATGCAGTCTAGGTGAAGTGGAGTATCAAAATTGACCAGGTGTGAATGAGTGTGAGATTGAGCTGTCTGTCTCTACGTGTCACCCCTGTGGGCTATTCTGGCTATTCTGTAGGCTGGCGATCTGTCCAGGGAGTACCAGGTCTTTCGCCATGTGACCGCTGGGCTAAGCTAAAGCTCCACCACAACCCACACATGGATAAGAAGTATAGATAATGGGTAGATGGATGGACTTTTGCAAAGGCCAAGTGCACAACGTGCTAAATTCATTTTATGGCTTTTGTAGTTATTTTTGAAGATATTATGACCAGTTTAACTTTTTCTTGACACCAAAGCCACACATAAGAATCTGTAAGCTCTTTCACCAGGAACTTTAAAAATGTAGAGACACGGAGTCACAGTTACTAAACTGGTGCTGTGTCTGTGTATGAACACAGTATTCATTGCAGTGTGGTTTATCAGATAAATGAAGATATATGATGTTAGGTATAAAGTTAGACTGGAAAGAGGATGAAGTGGAACAGCGATATAAACGTGACAGTAGTAGTGTACCTGGCAAGTGGGATGTAGGTTTGGGCTAGTGACCAGCATGATCGCAAGGCTGGGGAGGACGACTCCTTGAGCAGGACAACGCTCAAGCGCCTCAGCCACTCCAGCCAGTCATCCTTAGACACCTTCCTGGCAGCACCCCATGCCTGAATAAAGACAACCAATCGACTTCAGAAATTTTTGGGAACTAATTGGAAGCATCACATTTTCCCTGGCGCAAAAAATGTGGGGAATGAGGAGGCTGAGATATAGACTTCCATTTCTGTCACAAACAATTTTGTTTTTTGGGATTTGACATTTCTAACACTTATTTTGTATTAATTTGTATGCATATCTTTTTTCAGCCAGCTACTAAAAATGTAAAATCATATTTATCATACTATTTATTGATTACACATCATTGTTAACTTCTAAGCAGTATAGGGCAGTAAGCAATATTAGTTTTATTGATTAGAAATAAGACTTTTGTACTGAAGGTCTACATGTCATTACGATACACTATAATTGCACACAAGCCTGTTTACTAAACAAGCCTTCAGTTGTGCCAGTAAAGTAACCCCCCTACAAACATGAAAAGGTTTCTAACCTTCTGAAGTGCAGTGGTGCTAACATGGAGCTTCTTCATAGGTCCTGCCTCTATCGGGCCACTGACGAGCGCATCACCTTGGTTACCACGAAGCTGGCGATGCTGGAAGATTAGAGGGCCCTCTTCCTCCTCTGCCAAAGTATAGCCCTTACACAAGAACCACAAAACACATATGCTTTCACACACAGGGGCCACACACAGTCTTTGAATGTTCAGTCAGGTTTCAAACATGTTTTTTTCATGTAGAAGTGCATTTCCTTCCTGAGGTAAAACTGATGATAAACAGCTTGCTGCAATGACTTTCTTGGGGTGCTAGACATAAAGACTTGTTTATTTGTTGTATATAATTATGTCAACTAATCTATAACTTGTAAGGAACACAATACTATGTCTGAACTGGGTGAGAGTTAAAAAGCAATGAACATATGCTCATGGATATGAAATGGTTCCATATGTTCTTCTTTTAGAAGAAGCCAGAGATGGAGAAGAAGGGCAACTCACCTTCACAATGCGGCAGATGAGTATGTCATAACGTTGGTGGTTGATTCTGTGCTTCAGCATCACTTTGTTTACCATGGGGATGAAAATCTGGTACTAAACACAAAAAAAGGGGACAGTTAATTAAAGGGTGTACATGTACTCACTTATGTGGTTTTGTCTTGCTACCTCATTCCCCTTGCAACAGGCCAAATGACTATGAATACTGTACTTGTATCTAACCACCATGGGCCACAGATCAAAAGCGTTTCTCTTTCAAGTTAGGGGCCAGACAAGAATACACGTGGTGCGGTGGTTCTGAGGTTCAGGGTAACAAATATGGGAGTGGTGAGCAATGAAGGAGGGAAAAGTGAGGGGAGGGGGTGAACGTGACCTCATCCACTCTCATAAACACCACTACTCGCAGCCAAATGGCCAATGACATCAGCGGTCTAGCAGGAAGTAATAAAGACTGGGGGATGGCGGGGGGTACAGAAATACTCTACTAAAACCAGCAGCAGGGAGGCTGGAGGTTGTCTACTGAATAATAGCTACATCTGAAGAGAGCCCTGGGGACGGATAGAGCTACCTTCTTTCCCAACTGGAACACTAGTGAGGACAAAGTGTCCATGGAAGTGGAGCGCAACTCAGGCGTGCTGTCGAGTGTCCGAACAATCGGATGAATGATGCGTGAAGCATAGTCGGTGAAGTCCAGAGACTCTGTGAGCCGATCCAGTGTCTCCAAGGCAACCCTGTGCCAGTGAGAGGAAAAACACAAACAAAAAGCACTAGCTTCACTTAAACATGAATAGGACACAGAGTTCCCAGGCACTTTTTAAATGTCAGAAGGATGTGTGAAGAAGTACTGGCTGGCCTGATTTCTCTAATTAAAGAAACAAAAAATAAAAATGTTGCATTCACGCTGTGATGCATGTAAAAGTTGGTTCACTCATACTTGAACCCAAATATAACATAAGTAACTTCAATAAATCTTTATATACACGAGTACACAATGACAGTCCTGTGTGGTACTGACTTGCGGGCCTGCAGAGGCACATCCGGGGCATCAAACAGCTTTACAATGGGAGGAAGCAGCAAGTGGAGGTAGTCGTCTAAGTTGGCCCCAAACAACTGGATGGCGTTGAGCAGCTGTAAATGATGATGATACAGTGTTCAGTCCCATATACGAGATCATATAACAGAGCACGGTTCATTTTAATGTGCTTGTTAGGACACTATCATCTTCTGCAAGCAGTGCACAGTATTGGAATGCAGGATAGTGTTAGCACACATGAAAACATGGATGGATGGCTGAATGTAGATCTCCACTGTCAGCAAAAAGTTCACACAATACAAAAAATACCAAGTCCGTTAGAGCTTGAAAGAGATGAGTGGTAGCAGTAGTAGCCCCACTGTGTCATAATAAGCCCAACAGGGTATTAAAGACAACCATTGTATGAGTATATTGAAAAAATATAAATAAATAAACCAATTATTATTAACATGGTATGTTTAGGCAGAGGTCTGATTTTGTGTGTAGTGTGATGTGGGTGGCTAGCTGGATGATATATGTTACAGCCAACAAACCCCCACACCACGATGAACCTCTGCTCCCCATCATGCACCCAGCCTTTTAAACTGTGCACGTCCAGACTGCAGGAAGCCGAGGTGGAGGTGTTGAGAGGGGGCCACTGAACAGAGCAGCTCCTTGAAATGATGGACGTATGTTTTCTTTTCTACTCCTTTGGACTCAAGGGTAACCTGATTCCCCCAGCTCTCCTCATTTAGTGACCCCGATCTTGTATTCAAAATGACAGACCCATACCTGGGTTACCGAGTATCCAGACAGAGGGCTGCTGGGATATCTAATATTGCAGACATTGAGACAAAACAGGACTGGAGAGTGCAATCCAGATGACTGTGGACTTTTCTGGTTCTTTCTTTGTGGTCTGCAAACAAACCATGATTTAGGGTCTAGGGGAAAACCTGGACAAATACTGGCAGCAATTTGAGACACAAGAGAACGTGTTAGCTACAGGTCTATGCTGCGTTTTTAGTGCTTTATTACAACCAAACAACTAGAACTGAATTGGCATGATGGTTAAGGACAGGAACCACAGGGAAAAGTTAATAACTCAATAGGTCAACTGTGTGGCTTAGCTCCAGTGATTTAAGAATGAGAGTGATGTGAACAGGAGACTTTTTGTCCCAAAGGCACCACCTAACTTATTTTGCAAGTGCTGGAAAAAAATTTACTCATCATCACAAATGCTGAAAATGCTCCATTACAACCTTGTATCTTCTGTAAATGAAGGAAGTGAGTTAGCACATGAAATTTCCAGACAATTCAATACTCTGCCACTAATTTTATTTGCAATATTAACAGTCTTTTCTAATCTACTGCACACAATGAATTAGTCATTTGTATCTGCAACAGCAGTATTATTCTGACCAGCATGATGCACCAAGCAAAGCTCTGCCTAAAAAGACGAGTTCTAGACAACTGTCCAAAAGCAGTTAGACAGACCACCAAGTCAAATCTTCTGGTATTTATTAGCAGTGAATGAAGATGGGGAAACTGCGTACATTTTGAACAAAAGAGGGCTTGAGCCTTTCAGCACGTCAATTGAGTTCTCATCCAAATGAAAAGCATCACCTTTGTTACCAATGTACCAATTTCCATTACTTGAAGCAGAATTCTCCACCAGTTCATCAGAAATTCCTGATACTGTTACCACAAAGTCTTGTGAGTTCAGGGATTCAATCTGAAAAATAATGCCATCAGAAAGAAGAGGAAGAAATGTACTTTATTGATCCCTGTTGGGAAATTAACTCTCTGCAGTTAACCCATACTAACTATACAGAGCAGTGGGCAGCAGTCACAAGCTCATGCAAACACATACACTAGCACCTGGGGACCAACTCCAGATCTTCCGCCTAGTGCCTTGGTTAAGGTCAATGGCAGGAGGAATTAGCCTAATGCACGTATTTTTGTGGGTGGGGGAACAGGAGCACCCTGATGAAACTATATACTATAAAGGCAAGCAGTCTGTATCTGAAATGAAGCGTTGTGGAATATATAAATGGCCATTAAGGAGCTTGATCGGATATGACCAAAAGCCCCATTGGTTTTCATTAATAGCACAGCCATATACTCATTAACTAATTGATATGTGGAACATATGAGTGAATATAAGTAACTGGTAATTTGTGCAAAACTGTAGATCAAACACTTACATCTATTTTAACTGTAATTGTATTACATTGCTACTTTATGGCAGCATGATAGCCTGTTTACAGCGAACATCTTTTAGTTGTTAAATCTTTATTGAGGGCTCAGTAAAACATTTTGAGTTTACTCTAAGTAGGAGGTCTACAAACTCTTCATTCATCGCATTTTCTTATTCTACTGTTATGTTGCAATTTTTCTTCCCCGTTGGATGTTTAGTTTTGCTGCCTTAATGGTTGGCTTGGCCTATACCTTGGCTTTGCCGTATTTCTGAAATGGCAAAGTCAGCCCTTTTACAACAGAGTTATTCTAACTCCATGATTTTCAGAAACAAATCCACATAGAACAATTTCTCCCAAACAGTGACACGGTATGCTATGGAGTCAGACCTTTTGATCCCTGGAGTTGTACGTTTTGACCACCTTGTTAAATATTAAACACTTTCCTGAGTACAACACAGCCAACTGCCATTTCTGCTTGACTTCAATTTTATTTTGCAATGCATTTTTATGGATATCACTAATCACATATTCAAAAAGAACCTGGACCTGAGCATTCAAGTTAAATTGTAGTAGGTGTGATATGTTTTACACTGTCTAGTTGAACTGATTAGAGCCTTGGCCTGTTTTGATCATTGCAATCCCTCCATGCTACTTTTCTCACCTTGATGGTAACGCTCCTGCCAGTGCTGTTGTCATGCATGAAGACACGCAGCATGTGTGGGATGAGCTGAGGCAGGTAGAGTTTGAACTCTCCCCCAAGAGCTACCACTATCTGCTCAATCAAAAGGATGATGGTATTCTGCATGGGGTTGTTTGGTGTCCAGTACTCCTAGAAGACAGAATGAAAGGAAATAACATCATGCGACAAACTGAACTAAAGTTCACATTGTTTTATGATGTTTGACAGTCATTAGTTAAAAATGCACAAAAAAGTAATAATGCTTAAGCTAACAGACAGATGTGCCTTTTAGATGAAGCTGTGTGAAAGGCCATGGTCTGTGTGTGTTTTTTTCAATATTCAAGTGCAATGTGTGTATCAAGGGAAAAGGGTAAAAATGTGTGACATTTCACGGTAAAATACAACACTTTCACAAGACAGCAGCAACAGGGGAGCTTCGCGGGTCAACAGGAATGGACAAAATGTTCTTATAGTTGATCCACATCACATCATAGTGTGTACCCTGAGACAATGTTTTGGAAAGTCCAAGCCACAGCGACTGTGCACACTGCAGATTATCGCAAATGGAGTGAAGGTGGTAGAGCTGAAGTCACGCAATACGTCAATCAGTCAATGGCCTTCAGCTGTGAGATCTGGCAGAGGTGTTTTGTCGTGACCAGAGGTCTCAGACAGCCCCCAACTTCCTGCATTCCCTGCCTGTGGCCGCTGACTTGAGAGCAAGTGAGTGTACATCCTGAATGGTTATTCCAGCCCCGTCATCTGGATGCAGGAGCTAAACTTGAGCAAAAATGAATAGATTCTTTGTTTTACTCGCCGTTTATTAACTCTGAGGGAATAGCCCACTTTTCTCAATCTCTTCTCTCCTAGTAGGACTTACCGTCATGCACAAGTTTCCCAGTATTGTCACGATTCTGATAAAAGGACAGCCATGTGATATTTTGGTATATGACTATGTGCTCAACAGGTGTGTTTGTGCAAGTGCAGTCCCTATGGTTTTAGCAGGCCACATTATGCGATGAGGGGCGGAAACGTCATGAGTCATCACCAGGACAAAACAAATGGAAAAACAGACGTCTGAGTCCTGAACTGATTCTGTTGGTAATCTAATGGAAATGTAACTCTAACCATGTGAGCTACACACAAAATGGAGTGCAAAAAAATATTATCCAAGTATAAATAAGATTATCTTATTTTACTCCCATTCCTGTAGCCTCTTTAATGTTGCTTGGTAAATTCACCACATGTGCTGTGTGCTGCTGCGCTATGATGGGGCCCGAGCTGTATCCAGGGGTCCTGAACACATTACTCCTAGCGTGGAGAGTGCAACTGGGTGAAAATTAAGAGTTTGCAGCTGCTTGTCTGACTCACAGGAAAATAAAGAAGAGGAGGGGTTGGTGATGATGTTGAAGGGGAGGGTGTCATGTTGATACAGTTACTCACTCTGATGAGGGTGAAGATGTCGTCCATGTAGGGGCGGATATGGATCTTCACGAAGCACACCACCATTCCCATCTGCTGGAAGAGGAACTGGAGATGAGAAGCAGAGGGGAAAATTAGAATGACTCGAAGAGAAACAGGGTAGAAGAAATACAGGTGTAACAACCTGAGAGTCTTCGCATATAAGAAACCTTTTTGAATAGTCATGGACCCGTTTGTTGCCTTTATTGGGTAGACAAAACAACTCTTCACATTAGCTCGAGCATGATAAAGACCCAGTGAGGTCAAAACAAATCAGTATTGATGACCCAATGGGACTGATTAAATAAAGGCCTAACAATATTGACCACTAGAAACATTATTTGAGGTCATAAATAATACTTGCTATTTCATTCTGTTATAACCGATGTTATTATTTGCTCTGTCCTCAAAAAACATGTTAAGTTACATAAATTAATAACTAATAAATAACTAGCAATCAATCAAACAGGTTCTGTCCTCTTGTTCTGTAGCACCACCTACCTCTCGGATACTGGCGTCACAGACCCGGATGACATTGAGGAAAGTGGGCATGACCTGGGGCAGGAACTGGACACACTTAAGGCCCAGTGACTTAAAGATAAATGTGACAGCCTGGACTACCATGGTATGGTGATTAGACAGTGATGGATCCCTGAGGATGCGCATCAGAGTAACGATTGCCACCGCAGGGTAAAACTCATCCAGGGGTAGGTTGCCCATGTTCACAAGCATTTCACTGGTGCTGTAGTCGGCTGTGGGAAAAAATAGAAGAAACCAAAAAACACAAAGCAATCAGTTTTGACGTCAGTCAGTAGTGACAAATCAGGTTTGTTTGTTTTTTGTTTGCACGCATCTATGACATTCTCACTTAAGTGGGACTTCTCTCACACTTTATCCTCTTAGATGGCAAAAAAACGCCCGAGCAGGACTATCACTGCTTTCCACTATGTTGTCATTTCCCAAACAAATCAACTATGTACGTTGCACATGCGCACCTGCCGCTGCGGGGACTTGTGACCGACTGTGGCGGACTCTGATGCTGCCTGTTATATAGTCTTTACTACAAGTTTTTCATACCGTGGTAATCAAACACAATGTTCATGATCATTAAAATTTGAAACAGTAATACTAACCATGGGGAATTTTACCACGATTAAGCATTAAACTGGTGATCATTACATCTCTATGATATAGAAACAATGATCAATGGAATCCAACACAGCTCCACTCGCACTAAATACAGATGAGAACACCACTGGTGCCGGCTTTAGTGTTCACTAGCAGTAACACGCTGATATTGTTGGCTTGATATTTCAGAAACCAAACTGCACCACAGCAACCACAGCACTGGCAATCAAACAAAAAGAGCTACTTTACACAGTTAATCTGAATGAGTCATTCACATTTGGTCTTGTTCATATTACAGCAGCAACCATGGAAAACAACTTGGGTTTGCCAGTGCAAAAGCAGTAGTTCTCAGTATACCCCTTTGAACCATCTTTCTTTCTTACTCTGTCATGAACACTTTCAGTGAGACCCATGCATGAATAAGAATGGAGCATCTTAAACGCAATAAATTAAAGATTTTATGAGAAATATACAATCAAACAGAGAGATGTCTGTGCCATACTCATGCTATGTCCAACCAACACCAAATTATTTCTATGCAGGGGCGGGAAGGGCCTGGATTCTCTCCCAGCATGCATTTGGATAGAATAGTGAGAACCAGAATCATAATGTAGAGGCCATCCAGAGATTGCATTCCTCTTCCAAGGCCCAAAAGTGTGCATTCACTTTTTCAAATCTAAACACAGTAGTGCACAACAGTCCACAAAGTAAGAGACAGACAGAAAACATTATTTTCACAGTATTGTGGACATCATCCTCTTCTGGATCTAAATCCATAACTGATGAAAATACGTCAAAACTGTCACACTACTCAATCAACTTTCTGATCATCATTGGTGGGAGCTGCGTGTATTCATTTATGGTGACAGTATATACGAGAACACGGTTTACAATGTATATTTTAATCTGTCAGATGTGGCTCAATACCTGCATTTGGGAGACTTTGCACTTATTGATAGTACATTTTAGGATGCACATGCATGACTTCCATTATATTGTCAAGTATCCCATCAACAGACAGAGACATTTCAACATAACCTCCTTACTTATGTTGAACAGCAATGCATTTTGTCATCAAAACATGTATCTTATTAATGGTGTTCACAGCAACGTGAACGGGAATAATCTATGAAGGGCTTCAGAGATTTACAAGCTTTGTGAGCAGACAGACGTCTGGTATTCAGCATTTCACAGCTCTGCTGTGGGAGTACAGTTTCAGCTGCTACATTCTCCGGTTGTCATTTCCTCCTTTGAGACTCTGGACTCCAGATATAACAGACACAGAGCCTGCATGCTAAGCAGTTGAATTTTGCTGCTGGATCTTTTATTCCAGCATTCAACATGTCTGGATTAATGATGACATTTGTATCCTTACAGCCCATAAACAGGCGTCGACCGGCTTCAAGGTGCAATGGCAATGCAGCAAAACATGAATCAGCTCTTTAAAGTCTTTGAAATCTTACCTAGTCACCAAGATATTGACAACATTTCAGGAGATTTTTGTCTCGATTTAAGCATACGGGACTATCCAGTGACTTCCCACAATAATACAAGCTGCGAGTGCTCCAGACAATGACCCCAACAAATCTGCCAAAAGAGATTTATAACCTCACATTCTGTCACAGTCCGTTTACCTTGGACCAAACTGCTAAAACTATTATAATATAGTCAGTCCAATGTCACATTCCCCTGCAGGTGAGTGAGACAGACAATGGGAGGCCTGCTTTTTCCATACACAATGCACAAGACACAATAATTTGTACAACTAACTGTATATTTAGCCAAGTGGATATAGCGGAGTTTTAATAAATGACGAGGTCCATGGAAAATTCAATGTATATATGAATGGTCCCCAGTGGTCTAGTGTTACAGTGGTGACAGTTAGAACACAGGTCAGTCACTTTCTGCGTTTAAGTCATCATTCAGGTTCTCTACGAGGGATGGATATTCAATTGAATGCTATTGTAATGGGTTAAATGACACAGTAACCAAGTAAGTAAACTAAAAAATTCAAACTGCACGAGAACAAAACAAAAAAATTACTTTAATTTAAATTCAATTATTCAAATGATTTGCAGATATGTGTATGGAACTACACACAGAGTTCAGCCTGTTAAGCTGTTTCATACTGAATCAGTCCAACATGAGCGAAACACGCAGTCAGCACAAACATGTGCCCTATATGAACACATTCAAGCTCCACACACAAAAGTGTTTTATAATTTAATGAAAAGACTGCTACCAATGAATTTCTATGATCCATTTTCACTAGTGCAGCGCTCAAAACATTGCAGAATGTGGTATTTTTTTCTCTTTCACAACATGGGGTAAAAAGAACACAGTAGCCTAGTGAGGCTACTGCTGGGCTGGGGCTACTATTCTAGTGTCATGTTTTGTATCTATTCTCTGACATCTGGTCATGGTTATTTAATTTAGAATATAGGTCGTGGAATGTGCACGTTGTAACACAAGGAAATGAGAGTTTAATTAGAGACATAAAAACAGGAAAAGACAGGAAACTAAAAATATCATTTATTATCTTGTGGGAGGCATTGTAATAAGCCAACTCATAGCACAACCTGAGTGAGAGTACGACATATAAGCAGTGACAATATGTTTCATTTGAATAAAATACTGCTGTAAATCATTCACAACTAGTGTATTAATTAGTAGATCCTTGAAAAACCATTGGCCTACAGCGGGTTACCTTAAATTAAATATCTGTAGACTGAAAGACTGAGCTACTTACAATTGCATTTACCTCTAAAACTCTCAAAATTTTGGTGGGTGTATCTCAGACAGAATACAGTAATCGGATCCTAAAGGGAAGATTGTACAGCCATAGCCACAGTGGATCTTGACTTTTGAGTTGCAAGGGATAGGCCTCTAAGACATTTGCTGTGCTCTATTTCTAACGAGTTGTAGGTCGTGAAATGTAGAACAGTCTAGTCATAAATGATAATAAGCGTTTTTGGCCAGACAGCATTTAGTTGGTTTATGAGAGCCAGATTCAACGCCAGAAAAAAAAAGAAAGAAAAAAGAAATTTGTGCTAGACAATAAAGTGCACTTCATTGTTATTTTCAAACTTATTACTTGCACTTGAAGGATCTTTGTGGATGCAAAGGTGTGTAAATGACTGTAATGAGGCCAGATCGGCAGTTAGCTTTACATCTTAATTATACTTTCTGCTGTACAAATAGAAATCTAATCTACTACCTCATTCTTTATTAATATCAGTTGTTTTGCATATGAGAATCATCTGTAAGTAAAATCAAAAGTGCAACTGATTGGTTAGCTTATCACCAAACAAACCCAACTGTGATAAATGAGAGAGGTCTTCCTGACATGTGGCATCAGCACAAAAATGACTTCACTGAATGATATTCACCTCGCATTAAAATGCATCTCCAAGCCTGTTTATGTAAAATAAAAACTATCACACGGGGCAACTTCATTTCAGCAACCTTCAAACTGACCACACATATTTCATCGCGTTTGTTCTCTGTATAATGCAAGTCCATTTTAAAGCAGTTTATCACTGTCCCATCTGCCTGTTGGCAGATTTGTGCTCTTCCCAGTTGGACCTGTGAGCTTAGGTGTATTTGGATTTTCACTGATAATGGGTTTGGGATGGTGACGCAAGATGGTGACGCATTTGTTTGCTAATGTGTTGAAATAAATCTCTGACGCATAATGGAGACACCTTTCCCTGGCACATTTCACGGTGAAACTCTGCATGCTACCAAACAGAAAATAGAAACCTCATACAGACAGAACCAAGGCCAGGTTTAAACCAAAGGGGTTCTTGCAATGAAGCAAACACTGCTACGTCATGCTGCCCTAAGGATGGAAACAACTAATAGAACTTAATTTTTAATTAAACTATTTATTTGTATTGACTTATTTGTCATGAGTTTTTATAAATTCATCTAGGTCGAGACCAAATGTCATCTACAAGTTGATAATGGATTACATTATGACTGGAAACTGGGTTATTTCAAAAAATGACAAAAATATGGAAGTATATTCTATTTGGCAGTGTAAAGGAATCGTTTCACAAATTCAAGATCTATTTAGGTTGTTGCTTGGCAGTAGAAATTCTAATTTGGAGTTAGCATGGCCCTCTATCAGAATGGACGGAATAGGTTATGATTGATTCAAATGTGATAATTGAAATACGTCCAATACTAGTTGTCCATACTACTGAATCCTATCAGAGTGAAGTCAAGCAGAGGGAAGTCATAGCATCACCCATGGTCTTTGCATACACACCGATTATGTATATGAATGAGTCAGCACCACAAAGTGCAACGGAAGAAAAAGAATGCATGTTGACTTTCCATCTGCTGTACCACAAATTTAATACTGCAATACCTTTAGTTTTAGGAGACTAAGTCTGTGTATATGCGTGCGAGTGTGTCCATACCTGAGTCCTGACTAGACTTGGATTCAGACAGGCTGACGGCAGAGGCATCTCGCGACTGATCAATCATGCCAATGTTAACCTTGTGTTTGTAGGGGTCCAGAGCTCCTAGCAATCCCAGAACACGGATAGCCTGATGGAGACAGATATCATCAAAAATAACTGATTACTCACAGTACCATTGTCTACATAAATTAGACTTCTTCTGGTAGAAAGATCAGTTCAAATCTAAAATGTCTTATTCACAAACGATGAAGATTATAAACCACCACAAGAAATAATTACCTCCATCAGATTAAGAGATGATACAAGATCAGAAATTGTGCAAATATTATCTTAATGGCACATCTGTGGTTTAGCATTGATTTGTCAAGATTCTGATTACTGTTTAAAAAAAATTTTTTTTTAAATCACATTCTGACACCATTTTCCAAAACATTTCCATGTTTGATAATACACATTTAAAAGTTCCTTGCCAAGGCATTTCATGGTTGTAGAAACCCTGCATGATAGTTTGATCACTCTGAGCAAACTAAAAAAAAAGGTGGGGGAAAAAGTCAGTCAATCGCAATTATCACTTGCATCACAGCATGAGAAGATTTCAGAATAGCTATTGAAAGTTTTCATATTTTCATATGTATTTCTGTGAGTAGAATTCCCAGGTCAAATCCAATAAATCAAAACAGACTTAAATTTGTTTAGTTTAAACTGACAGACAGAATTCTGGCATCATAATGAATGTGCACCACTGAACTGAGTTCAACATACTGTAGCAACTACGTAAAAATGCGGGAGTGAGATGGTGAAACAGGGCCAAGATGAAGGCTGCAATGCATACCTCTCTCCTGATGCCCTGGTTTTGCTCCGTCTTGAGGAAATTGAGCAGCACCTCCAGAAGAGAAGGGTACTTGCGGTAGGGCTCCACCACATATCCTGTGCTGGCCACCTGTTGACCCAGTGTCCATAGTGCCACCTGGGGGATAGATATTGAACAATCACATTACTGAAAGAAGCTACGATGTCATGTTTGTATGTTTTGAACTTCCATATTTATCAAATAAAAAATCCTATATCAGACAGTCATCTGTCAATCTGTATGAATTCATATCTACCTTAAAAATATTAAAATTAGAATATAATTGCAACCACTGAACAAAATACTCGATCTGTGATTAGATAGATTAGAACCAAAAGACAAGATAAATACTATAAATGTTTGAAATCAATTCATCATACTTTTACATACCTGTCGCTTAGCAAGTGAGGAAGAGTCCTGCAACATGTCCATAATGATGGGGAAAAGCTCGTCCATCCACTTCCTCATCTCCAAGCCACTCACCTGACAAGAAGACCAAATCAAAACAGAGAAATATCATTAAATGTCCAATGTTCTGTCAATAAAAAGCAATTTCTTTAAATATCGTATGTAAACAATTGAATAAAGCTATTTGCCAACGTGTGAAGCTATACACAGAAACCTAGTGTAGTAGTGCTTTCACACAACTGCAGCCAATCACAAGACACATAAACATTCCACAGAACACATGCAAATAAACTTTCTTTCAGTAACGTAGCCACACCTCACATCTGTAAGATGGAAAAATACGCTTGTGAAAAAAAGGTATCACATTATACTGCAATTAATTCTCTGATGACTAAGCTTACTATAATATTTGTAACAGTGGCCATTAATAGAGAGCTGAACAACACTGTCCAACATACTCATTATTATGGCAGCCACGATATATTACGCTAACTCTATGGAACACAATAACTCTGATGTTTTCAAACACAATTAACTTGTTCGTAGATTTGATGGCTGCCCCCCTTTGGCCCCTACGATGTGGATTCCACCTGAGCAGATGTGCGCTGGCATTTCATGCATCTAGTTTATTGTGGGCGCTCCATTTAGAAAAGCATCTCCTGTTCTTTCTGCACGGCAGAGAAGGCCTGTTTTTCGCTCTGCCTTCCTGGCACTACCACTAAGCCAGTTGGAAAGCTCAGAGCAGGGCAGACAATCATATGTGAGGATCAAGCTCTTTGGACCTCAGAAAAGGACTCAAGGCCTTCTGGCATTAAAATTGATGGTGTCAGACTGAAGTCAGGCACACAAGCCAATAATTATGCTCAAATTTGTTATTTTCTGTAATTAGACACAACAGAAACAATGTGAAATGCACAGACATGGTAAGCTACTGAATCAAAACACCGCCAGCACAACTCCTCATAAATCTCCAGGTTATCAAAGTCAAATGCCTCTCCCTTTACCTGAGCCAACTCCCCAATGGTGGCAAGAACACTGATGACTACTCCAGGATTGGGGTCTGGGTCTTTCAGCTTTAGGATGAGAGCCTGCAAAGAAAATGCTTAATTCATTTTCTCCAAAAGTAGCAAAATCGAAAAAAAAGATGGATTACGCAGTATATCACAATATTACACGTACATTGTGCAACAACATTTCACCAAATTTTAATTCAACACACGACATTTTCATGACAATGGCCTTCCATGCAAAAGCCCACTGTTCCAAGTCATGAGGTGGTAGAATTGTACCTTCAGGATAGGCTCCATGTATGGGCGAATAAGGCGTGGGGCATTGGACACCAGGTGACCGAGCATACGTGCACTCTGCTCTTTGTTCCTACCAACACCGCTGTGCTCCAACTCTGTTAAAATCTGGACAACAGAATTTGCAGTAGAATTAAGTGCAACCGAGTAGAAGACAGTAGGGTGCTGCTCAACAAGAGAACAAAGGTCTTTCAAAAATACTATACACTATATCTTACATAATTTTACAATATAAAGAAATACATCAGTAACATTTCAAAGTAAACAACTGGTTAAATAAATTTTGCCATTATACCATGGGCTTTGCTGCCCTCTAAAGGCAATCAACAAAATCGCAGCAAACAAGTGACCCAAGTCAATGTAGGTCAATGGATTTTTTGTGCGTTTGTGTATTGCTTGGTGTAAATGACCATGGAACTATAAATTAGTTGGTTAGGTATGATCCACTGCAAAACTGTCGCTCAACCAACAGAGGTGATGTCTTGTTCTGCTTCTCTTACCTGGATCAGCATCTTCCGTAGGAAGGGCATGACAAAGGCGGGGTTCATGCTGCTAAGGCGTCCGATGGTGCAGATGGCCAGTTCTCTGATCTCAAATACTTCATCATTCAGAGCCACAAACAGTGCCTGTAGGTTCTCAGCCTGAGCAAGATGTGCATCAAAACGTTCATCCAAGGAAGCGAGCACACAATACCGAATGTCTGGATCTGTGAGAGAAAAGGGACAATCATAAAAATCACCATCAATATGGTCTCATTAAATTAAATCAAATTATGTATATATCAATTTAATTCACTTGCGGGAAATTGAATTCCCTTCCCTGCTATTACTCCCCGTGTTACCTGGGTCTGTGATGCCAACAACCAGCAGCTTGCTGAGCACATCAGCCACAACCTGCACCGCTGTCTGGCTTACAACATGGCCACTGATCAGGTGGATGGATGGAGTCAGGAGGCGTGAACAAGTCCGAGCTGCCTCCATTCGGATCTCCTTGTGCTCACTGTTCAGGAAGTGGTCAGCACAGTGACGAACAAACTGGGTGAGGGAGTGCCCTGGAAAAACAAAACCCAGGGCAAGTTGAAGAAACAATCGATGAAGTCAATCATCTGCCACTGTAACTATTCTTTAAAGCAAAACCACATGCATCAAAAAACTCTCTCAATTCCTTGTAAGGTTTGAAAGGTGGCTCTGAAAAAGTTGAAAGAATAAAAGAATACCAGTGAACAGTGCCACCATTTCCATAAATGAAAATGGCAGAATACAGTGACATCAATTTATGTCACTGCATTTCTGTATCAAAGAATTAATTGATGAGGAATAATAATAATAAATAATAATGAACGCAATTGTGACAAAACATTTCAAAATGGTCTTTGTGTGGTGTTACCTTCAAACTCAAAGCTTCCCAGTGTGCGGAGGGCCAGCGTTATGCTGCCGACATCACTGGCCTCTGGGATGTTGGTGAGGCTTGGTGAGGAAAGCTGGTGGGCCAGTCCCTTAGGCATGCCAGGGTGACGGAGCGGTTTGTGCATCAACACCAGGGAAAGCATCTTCAGCAGGCCATCCTGTATGTCCTTCTTCAGCTGGGGGATCTGACGGCTCAGGTCGTACAGCACCGCTGTCAGTGCAGGACTGAGAAATGTTCGTATAGAACAACACGTCACAAACATGTCGTCATTGAAATCATTTTCTCAGATTGGAAGTTTTAAATTTGCAATTTGAGACCAGTCAATGGCATAAAGTAATAAATCTAATTCAGGTATCCTTCTTAAGACTAAAGTTGTACACTCTGTGATGGGTGATTTAGTGTGAGGGTTACACCTTCCTCTCCTACCTGAGGCCTACTGCCAACATGGGCTCTAGCAGTTCCTTGATGTCTGGTTGAATGCAGGGACCCATGGCTCTGGACAGCATGCTGATACAGGTGAACACTGTTGCATCCACTTGCATTGTCTTTTGTCTCCTTTACACACACAAGACAAGAAGATAAGAAAAGCCCATTAGAATGACAAATGTACAGTATTTCATATAGTTGTAGATATTACACGGAACACTGAATTTCATATGATTACTGACTTGTGTGCAAAGTCTTTGGGTGGCAAAGCAGCCTTGATTATTTCCAGGATTTTCGCAAGGTACGGTTGGATCTCAGCCCTGACAGCCACCACCAGCAGCCCCAGAGCCTGGAAAGCTGCAGTCCTCTCCTTTTCCTTCTTCAGACAGCTTAGCAGGTAGCCCATAGTGTCAGACAAGTACTGGTCTGTCAAGAGGATGGGAAAACAGTACAATGCAAATGCATAGTTCTGGATAGCGTTTATTCAAGGCAATTTCATGCATATTTCCCTGTCATACCTGTAAAGGTGTGTGGCTGGAAGGCAGCCAGGCGTGGCAGCAGGTTGAGGATGGTCATCTGGATAAGAGGGTTTTTACTGGTTTTGTATTTGAGCACCCATCGACACACCTGAATAAACACACAATCATATTTTTATGTTCCCTAAAATTTTAGTAATTTGTGTTAAAGAACAGTAAAAATCTTGCTTTTGATACTTAGATAGATAGCTAGATAGCTACATTATTAATCCTGCAGGAAATTTAAGACACGTTTGACACACAGCCATAAAAGTTAACATTTCTAATTGTAGCAGTCAGTCAATTAAATCAAACAGTTATTATCTGAAGTCTTAAAGGAGGCAAACTGCACTAACGTCTACCTGGTCAAACCTCTCCTCCATCAGCTCCCGACAGTAGCGGCTCTCCACCAAAGAGCTCTTAGCAGGGACTGGTGTGGCTCCAAAGCTGAGAAAGCCCTGAGGCGTACTGTATCCCAAAAGCCCCAGCAAAGCATTGGACTGCTGTGGCTGCACTGACTGGAAGCTGGTAAAGGGTGTAATGTGGCGCGGCTTTGTGCCAAAGCCCATCAGCTCCTTGCAGTATTTATCGTGGACCAACTGTTGCTGTGTGATCTCCTCCATCTCCTCACGCATGCGCTGATAAGGAGGAGAGTGAGCGTAAGTGTAAGAGATTGAAATTTTTTTTCACCTTATCTGATAAAATTTGCAATCTGCCTACGTACAAAGCTACTGAATAAAAACAGAATTGACAAATAAACATTTGTGCTACTGTTGTTAGTTTTCTAATTAGACATAGTTTTGACAGTTCATCTTGGGCTATAGCACCACCTGAGAAGTTTAGGTTCTGAGAATTTTCCTGAGATTATTTTGCCCTCACCTCACCCTCCATACTGCTGATGCGAACCAGCTCATTGAGAATGAGGAGAGCACCGTGGACCCTGTCATCACGATTCATCCCTTTCTCTTTGGCCAAAGTCTCATCAAAGCCTTTTTCAGCCTCATCAAAGGTTTGCTGTAACAAAAAGACTCCTGTTTCCAATTGCAACTGCAACTATATTAATGAGACACTTATAAGAAAAAAGAGGGACGAGACAGTGCAGTGTCATACTTTGTACCACTGAGGTTTCTGCATTTCCTTAGTCTCTCTCTGTGTGGTGAGTATAAGACAAGCTCGTAGAGCTGACACAGCCCCTTCTCGGATGGCCTGTTTGGGGTCCCATACAGCATAGAAGATGTTGTCAAAAAAAGGCTGGACTTGCTGAAAGAAGAAGGTGGGTGCACTCACAGCAAGCTCCCTCAACACCAACACCTGAAACAGAAAGAGAAAATGAATGGCACCAGTGTTCAGCCACAAGATGAATTAGTTTGTCATTATGCTACCATGGTACACATGTATCTTTGTGGTTAACGTACAGTTAAAACTGGAAAATAGAAACGCTCCACATATTGTAGCTAACATTCCTCAAAGTGTGTTGCTACTTCAGAGTTAGAATACGGCACTTACAAGGGCTCTCCCTTACATTTCTGCATTTATCAAATTATTATTAAGTTATTAGTGTGCATGTATATATACAGACAACGGAACGGTCCTTTCCACAGAAGTGGCTGCAGCTGGCAATCCATTCGTTACATCAACCGATCACCAGTCAAACACCACATGATGACAAGATCAAATAATAAGAGATAAATTTGAACATGATGAAAATAATATTTGACAATGACAAACTATAAATCTTTTATATAAACAATGTCTGTTAAATAAAAATTTATGCTTGTCTATGTTTTATAATCACTATGGCCATCATTTGCAACAGATATCTTATTTTATGACAGCATTTACAGCACGTTGATAAGCAAGACCAGAGTGCATAGGTAATCAATCACATCTGTCTTGTCAACAAATTTTAAAGTTACATCCACGCTGATGTGAATTTGTTAGCAGGTACAGCAATTAATACTAAATACATTCTATATTTTGAACGACAAATATACAAAGAAACTACAAAAGCAGTTGTAGTGTCAATAACTAAATGTTCATAAAGATAATTTATCCTTATATAATATTCTAATCTATCTATCCATCCATAGTATATCATTGTATATCAAAGATTTCCCATCTTGAGCATTTAAGTGCTTTTCTGGCTACCATTGTGTTTTCAAACAACTGCCTCCTACTACCTCTATGTGCCTTTTTTTTGTTTTATCTTTACAACATACAAAGAGAAAAAAGAGGTAAAGAGTGAGTCTGACACCTCTGCCCTCATCTCCAACAAATATAAACACCACCAAAAACTACTATTATTACATCAACAACCAGTGCGTGTGTGCTTTTTACTTACAGCAGCGTGGCGTCTGCCTTCATTCCTGTCTGCCCCTAGCCACTCCAAAGCTCTCTTCACCTCAAACTCCACATACTCAGCAGTGAAGGTGTCCCCTGCCATAGACAGGTGGCCCATAGCTTTAGAGGCCATTTCCATCACTACTGAGTCACTTGAGGGTAGCAGGTTACGCAGATAGTTTGCAAAGCGGCTGATCCTGGTGGCATTTCCCCCTCCTTCCACTCCAATCAGACTCACTGGAACAAATGATCAACAATAAAACCCATCAACTCAACATTTTTTTTTAACCAGAGCTTAAGAAACACAAGTCTTACCTATGGCAAGAATCCCTCCTTTCTTCTCATTCACGTCAGAGCTGGACACCAGCTCAAATATGTGGTGGTTTAGCTCATCGTAGAAGGTAGTGGCTTCATCCTGGCTTAACTGTATGGGGTACAAAGCACTATCAGATACTTCAACAACAGGCTATCAAACGAAGGTATCCTCTATTCCAGTAAATTGTGTCAGATGACTGTGTGGGAACATAGGCTTCATTTATGATGCGGGTGTAGCTCTTGTGGCCATGTACACACCTTAGAGTTAGTTAGACAGTTATCCTTTTTATTATATGTATGTTTGCTTAAACTGTTACCTCTCTGAGCTCTGTGGTCACATAATGCTGAAGATCTTTGGCAGATTTTGCTCTGGTGTCTTCGTTACGGCTCTTCAGCCCACTGACAAACTGTTGCAGCACAGTGGCTGTGCCTGACATGATAACCATTTGGATGGCCTGACCTTCGAATACAAACAGTACAGTAATGTAAACATACGTTTCCCATGCCAATAAAGCGGCTTTGAGTTTAATTGAATGACAGTGGGAGAGGGAGAGAGAGGGGGGGAGGCAAACAAAAATGTGCAACACCAACTGACAAGTTTGCATCAACCACATACTTTGAGCATGAGACGAAAATTGCCAACACGCCGGCGCTAATGTTGTTGTTAGCTAACGTACAGAGATAGCTACCGTGATTAGTTGTGATTGTTGGCTCATAAAATCCAAAACACAATGTGCTACCAGGTTGGCAGCATGAGCACTGAAAAACCCAAATGGAATGCGAACATGTAATACAGACACACTATTTAATTCAAAGTGTCACGAATGCAGCGTGCTAGTTCGATTTCACTGCCATTAGCACGGAGCATGCTACCGTGAGCTATCAGAGGGCGGGTAAACAAATACTAGATCGGGAAATGACGGTGTCACTTACGTTTCCCTATTTATGTTGGTCCCTTAACTGTTGTTTATCTGCTGCTGCAGAATGTTTTTCATTTTCCAACTAACTCGACACGACAAGAACAGATAGCTAAGCTAATGTGTCTGCCTTCCTCTGTGAGACCTACAACGAGTATGCAAATGCTCACTTCACAAACGTTGTACTGCGCACCAAGAATGCAGCCTGCGCAGAGGTGACTCTCTGCAACGCAGCACACGAGCTTCAAAAAAAAAAACATAATGAAACAGCCGCACGTAATTCATTGAGGATGATCCAGTTAAAGTAGTAGTTGGAGTTTGTTCACTGTAATGTAATATACGTATTCATTTGAATATATTTTCATTTATATGTAACATTAACGGAGTCAATTTCAGCGCTTTTCCCACCCCATTTTGCTTGTAGGCATGCTGTAGGGTTGATAATAAAAAAGATCATAATTATTGATGTTAAAGTAATAAAATGATAGTAACAATAATAATAGCGGCTATTATCATCATCATTATTATAAGCAGTATTAGTTGTAGCGCTGTAAGAATTATAAAAATAATATTGCAGTGTGTTTGTGGATCGGGAAAATATAAGTGGAGACAAATTAAATGTAGGATAAAAATATAAGACAATGAAAAACATGAAAATGAAACAGGCACTGTATAATTTCATGCTCACATCAGTTATAACACTGTAATATTCCTGTGTGTTTTAATATTTCTTAATAATATTCCTCTTAAATTATTTCCTGACCTGTATGACTCACTAAAAGAAAAACAGAGGGCGGGAGCTGACCATCACCAAGGTTGTATTGATCAGATCATAGATAACTAATAAACAATAAAATCTTCATAACTTTCGTTTTTCCTCTTGTGCCTGTCACTGTTTTAAGATGTGAACAGTGGACACAGCACTGATCAGTAGCATGAATACATTTAATGTTATTGATTAAGAATATTTAACTGAAGACAGATTATTCTGTGACTTTCAGTACCCACCATAATACATGTATATAGCACTCAGCTACTCAACAAACTTCATTCATTCTTTTCAATGTCAGTTAGAAAATAATCTGTGATTTTGACAATGGAAGCAACCCATGACAACTGCAGTACATGTACAATAGTAGTAGTGGTGGTTTTTCTGAAGATGACGATATGAATCTTGAATGGAAAACAACTGAGTGTAATAGGAGAGGAGGAGGAGGGGGAGGGAAAGAAAAGAACAGAGTGGATATGCTGTCAGCCAAGCACTCGAAGATGCTGAGGAAAGACAAGAGTTTGAAAAAAATTATGAGGGACAAGTTAAAGATTATTCTTAAATTCAAGGCAGGCCATGAAGTGTTGTCTGTAAGCCTAAGAGCGTTAACAAACGGAATGAGGGGAGCACTCGGAGATATTGAAACCACTAAGGTGTTAAGAGAAGGCAGTCTGTTGGTGAAGTGCAAAAACACAGAACAGAGAAATAAGGTGCTTAAATGACAATGTGTGTGTCAGAAAAAGCACAAAGAAGAATGATTGGTGAGAGAAGTAGACTTAGGGGAGTTATTCCAGGAATTCCCCAGGGAGGGAATTTGGAAGAACTGAAAAAAAGGAGGAACAATTGCAGGAATCAGATGCCATCCGAATCCGAATGGAATGCTAGAAGTGTCATTGCTAATGGATTAATGGAATAAAGCATACAGCAGTACATTTAAAATAAATAGTATGCATTATATGCATACAGGAAACACGACTCAAACTCTGGATTTTATAACTGAAAGATATGCCAACACACACAAAGATACTCAGTGGAAAAGGAGGAGGGTGTGCAATAGTCATAAGATGGCAGTACAAGAGTTCGAACTAAAGTTATTGAAGAATGGACCAAGAGAGGAAGCATGAAGATAATACATTCGTATAACCGTAAACAGAGAAAGAAATAAGGTTTAATTTTGGAACATCGGAGTGGGAAAGTAATCTGTTATGGAGATTAACGCACACAGTAAGGGAAACACAGTGCACACAGAAATAGAGTAGGTGTGTTTACATGATGGGCCAGGCACGAAAGTAAATTTGGTAAGTGGCACAAAATCAGTCATTGATCTTACATTGGTTTCATGCTATACAATATCTGTTAACAGAGGCATAGAGAACGATGTAGAAATTGGTGAAAGAGAACTTTGAGGAAACAGATTCGAGCAAGTTTAAGATATTAAGTAAGGAGAAACTGAAAGCCGTAAATGTAAATCAGTCATTTATGACTTAAGTTCTAAGATAAGTAGTATTATAATAGGAACAGCAAAGAATCTGTCCCACAAAGATGTGCTAGTAAAAGGATTAAGACAACTCATTGGTGGACCCATGAATGTACAAAAGCAATACCAAAAATACAAAGTCAAAATAAGACATTTAATGTCTTGAAAAAAACCTGTTGATTGTAAGAAAAAACAGGCAGTTGTTAAGATAATAAAGAGGACCAAAAGAGTAATGCAGGAAATGTTGTGATTTGTTAAGAAATACACCATTAGAGAGAATATGAGGTATGTTTAATAGAATGTCGGGCAAAAGGAAGGACGATGGATATCCAATAATGAAAGATGTAACTATTATATAGAAAATAAAGTAAAGCTGAATTATTGGCACAGACCTTTGTTAAAGTACATATGTGACGGGGTTCCTTCCTCGTCGCAGTCACAGAGACGCAGCCAGACATGTTCACGTGGCAAAGATGCTTACTTTATTATTAACTGAGAAAGCTCAAACTGATACAGATACATGGTGCTAACAAAGAATACAAACATAAGACGAGCACCTCAGTCTGCGGAGCGTACATCCAGCAGGGAGCCCTGCAGTCTCTGTGACATTCCTGTCTGATTGGTACATCAGCTGCAGCTGTAGCAACTAGACACACCTGTGTCCAGTTGCCACTCAGGCCTCGGCACCACAATGGCCCAAACACACAATCACACACACAAAAACCCAAACCCAATCCCACTGCCACAACATAGTACAGAATATTTGAGTAATGAGGAAAAGAAGAGAACTATAGTAAAAAACATGAAAGCACTGCAGGACGAGAGGGAATAAGGGAATACAGCTAATATGATGTTTCCAATGGTGCAATTAAATAATGTGCCAAAGATGTCCAACTCCAGGGAAATATCAAATAAGAAGGAGAAAGGTACTTTATTGAAATGGGAAAAAAACGGCAACAGAGGGACAGTGGGAACACGGGCCGATACGACTAGAGCATTCAAAGGAAAGTGGGTGAAAAGAGACACAGCAATAAAGAGAAAGGAGGAAGTCATTATTGCAAGAATAAGGTTTGGATGTGAACAATGCTGACCACAGGAAACAGTGGAGCTTGTACTTTTGTCTCCTGTTGAAAGTCAGACCTGGGCTGTTGGAGAGAGCACTGGCTGCCCTCGCTCCCTGTGTGTACTGGGACGTGGGAAGGTGATGTGGCTTAGGTGGTAAGGTGGTCGCCTAGTGAAGGGTTGCTGGTTCGATCCCTGCCCGTCCATGTCGAAGGAGCAAGACCTGAGCAAGACCCTAACCCCAAATTTCTCCCAACAAGCAAGTGGGCCTTGCATGGTTACCTCGGCTGTCGGTGTGTGAATGTGTGTATGAATGGGTACAAACATTGTAAAGCGCTTTGAGTGGTCTCAAGACTAGAAAAGTGCTGTATAAATGCAGTCCATTCTCCATTTAGTCC
>OMNV01015920.1:33785-54907 GCA_900303265.1 Brotula barbata | reverse complement strand
TCTCTCTCTTCTCATTGACACTAACATATTAACTCTTCCCCCCAGTAAGAGCCCGAGCACGTGTTCCACTGGTGTGTGTGATTGTGTGCGTCTGTGTGTGTGTGTCTGTTTGTTAGTTCCGATAAGATCTCTGTTCTTCTCTGATGAGATTGCCTCCATAAGGCCGTGTCAGAGGTCAGACTCTTTAACTGGACGGCTGACAGGAGCTGATGGGCCAAATATTTTAGAACCAACTTCTAAAATGGACCAGAAGGAAAACACTAACACACCTCCCTCTCTCTTCTTGCTCTCTCTCTCTCTCCTCTCTCACTTCATGATTCAGGACTCATATGTTGCTCTCATTAATAGGTATTGATTTGATATTTGTTGTCCTAATTAGCATGTATTGAATTTATTCCCTCTCATCTTCTCTGTCCCTCTTTATTTCAGTGAATTACTGAATCAGAGCTCATTTGTTGTGTTCATGTTATTATCCTGTATTGTGACATCTCCTCTTAGTCATTTATTCTTCCCACCTACGGCTCCTGTTGCACTCTTGACTGATCAAACCGAGAGAATCTGGCCTTGAATTTCCTCTCCCCTGGTTTCTTCTCCTTTTCCTCACATTTTAAGTTTTTTTTTGTAGAATTTTTCCTTGACTTTACAGCTTTGCGATACAGGGCTGGGCCGAGTCGACCTGTGACTTTTGGGCGAGAATGTGAGGAAGCAGATGTCAAACACTCCCTCACCTTGCATGAGTGAAGGAATGTAGCAGGACGCAAACAAAGTCATGCATACATGCCTCCACGCAGAGAGAAAGAGAGAAAGAGAGAGATGGGGGGAGAGAATCTGTACGCTGTCTGCTATAGCAATGACATGACACATTCAGAGGGGGCTCATCACTTTAGCCACAGAGTGTGACAGCGGGAGAGATGCAGTCGATCTCGTTTCAGATGCTGGATAATGTTCAGCACTGGATAATGTTTGCTGCAGCCCAAGGGCAGAGGGATCGAGGCCTGTACAGACTGGATCCACACACACAAAGTTCCATCAGTCTGCTTCAGACGTGTGTGTGATGAGCACTGAGGGTTCAATTCAATCACTTAACAGGAATCAACAAGAATTCACACGTGCCACACGCTGCACTCAGATTCCATGGTGATGACGCCATTGTGACCCATGGGGATAAGTTGTATGTTGATAATGAAACTCTGGGACGTGTCACACAAACTTACCAACTCATCCAAATTCCGCATGTCGCACAGCACCCGTTTCTGCGTCCAGACGAAGGGCTCCGGGTCCGGCTCTTCCTCCACACTTTCACAGCTCTCCTTCCTACTGAACCGCCTGCTGGGCGGGCTCTGCTCTGCCGGCGGCTCCCCAACGTCCCTCAGGCTCTCCTGGTCCCGAATCTCCTCCTCGATTTCCTCCTCCAGTTGGATCAGCATCGGGGCCAACATGCCGAACTTGGCCCCGCGTCTCGCCACCTCCAGGAGACACAGAACGAAATTCTTCTCGTTGCATCTCTCCACCAAGTCGTTGGTCTCGAACATGAGGACGTCCTTGATCCAGAGTTCCTGTCTGCACCAGGCTATGAAATTGGAGATGTTGTCCCTCGCCACAAAGGATCCGGGGGCGACGTTGCGCGACTGGAAAACGACATCTTTACGCGGCACCTTCATGGATTGCGCAGCCTCCGGGTACTCCACCTGGAAGTCCTGCGCGGCGCGGTTGACGTTGTTGGCGTGCCGACACAGGGCACAGCCGCTCTCCAGCCCGTCCATGAAGGTGTCCACGGTGACGTCCAGGTCATACAGGGTGTTGAGCCACTCGGCCAGGTCCTCCTTCATGGCGTACAGGTACTCCTCGCTGGATTTAAAAGGTCGGATGCTCTTGGATGCGGCAGATTGGATGTTGCTCTGATCAGCCATATTGTCGGATTGTGTATCAATAAAGTCTACCTGATCCTTCCCGATTGTCTCATTGCACGACTGCCCTCCAAAGCCCCGTGCGCAACATGCAGCCGAATAAGCGCGTTGACGCACCCACGCCGATGTGCGCGTGTGGAATCTTACCGGAGCTCGTAGAGACCATCGTCACAGACATACCGGGATGCGGAGTGGCCGTTCGCTTCTGAGAGACTGAACACGCAGCAGTCCGGGACGCCGATCCACACCCATGCGTCGCCCCGGTTTATTCCATCCGGTAGCCGGGGCGCGTCCTCGTACGCATAAAAAAAAAAAAATCCACGTGTTAGCGCGTACGCGTGTGTGGGTTGGGATCAGACAGTCAGGCCAGGCGAGAGAGCTCCGGGTCGGTGAGAGGCGCTCAGATCCCCGTCCTCCTCTTCATCGTCCTCGTAAATAGGCTCAGCCCATGTTGCGCCGCCTCTCGCTCTGAATATGTTGAGCTGCTGGCGGCACATCCCATTATGAGGGATAAAGGCTGTGCCGAGGGGAAAAAACACTTAACCCCCTGCTCCCCGACGGACTCAGGCCAGACCACTCTGACTTCACACACGGAAGACGAGTAAAGGACACAAAAAAAACGACGCTTAGAGAAATTAGACATAGATAATTAATGTGCCTCTTCACACAAGCTACACATCAATAATGAATTAGATATCGTTGAAAAGTCATAAAAAAGCTCAAACATTTCTGGAGATCTGATTTTAAGGAATTATTTTTAAAAAAGCAATTATTGTAGCCATTCATTATGATATTCCAGATGTGTTGGGTATCATTTTATACAGATTCTTAGTGAATAATGCGTGATTGATCTATGTAACAACCTAAAGTGTCTCATAGGCATCATGGGACAAATCAGCGTCAGTGTTTTTCTTTCACACTGTATCTTTTCAATAATCAAATCAATAAATAGATCAATAAAAACACTCATGTCAATAAAGTCCCAACTACCTGGTTCAAAGGTTTTGTGAATGTGCTGTTATCAGTTTGTTGGGATGCTGTAATCAAAAATACATTGGCGCACAGATTAACAGAGTCCCGACAGAAAAGATTTTAAAAACACAGACAGAGTTGATGCATCAGTGATATTTTAATCAGTCAGGAAAGCCAAACAAATTTGTCTAAACAAAGTGTTTAGACAAAGTAGTCCTCTGAAGAGCACATGGACTGCTGTTTGCATGAAATGGGACACAAGTCACACACAGGACAACCAGGGACGCTGGGACGGAGAGACATAATCTAAGATTGAAAGGAGTGGAATAGAGGTTGAAGATTTCAATGGGAGAACAACCCATTTGTGCATTTTCCCTCTATATTGTTTCTAAAAGTGTGTACAGTATCCCGTGTCCTTATCATTTTGGTATGATCCATGTCAAACCACATTAACCTCTTCAACTATGAGGTAACCACTAGGATTGGATCCCATATCACCCTGGGTTCCATTATAACTCTACAGACACACCCAAAGTTTCAAATGATACCAAAAGTATTTGGATACATTCTGAATTTTAGGAACAGGTTGAAAATAAAAGTTACTGTTACTGTAATAGATTTTAGGATTGTTTAAATCATTGCCCACCCATTAATGGGTTACTAATGTAAAAAAGCATCCAAAGTAATTTAAATAACTCCAGACAGTTCGTACTCAGCTGTTAGCCAGTTTTTCACCGGTTCGCCATCCATCCATTCCCAATTATCAGGGTTAAAATAAAACATATTGTTCTCAATACAGGGCTTATCTTAAAGACATGTAAAGTATGTTGACCCTGCAGCTCAAACACATTATTTCAAACTTTGTTTTGTCAAAAATTTGTTTAAAGCCAGAATTTCAGGTTTCAAAGGTGTGGTGAATTTGTGGAACCCTGCAGCTAAATGCCTTTGGGCTTTGAAGGAACATTCTGTTATCATAATGTATACTTAAGCACAGTACTATCATAAGACAAGTCAATCTTTACTTTCAATATTGTGAGACTGAGTAGACTGTACGTTACACACAGTGAAAAATTACTTCTGAGCCCTCGCCCACAACTCCAGTGACCGTCCTAATGTGTGACTGTTTGAATTTAAGTCAACACTGCCAAGAAGGAGGGCTTGTTTTCATTTAAAAAAAGGGACGTGTACGTTTAAGAAAGAGGGGGAGAAAGATAGGAAGGGAGGGGGACGGAAGAGTGATAGAGAAAAAAGAGGGAGGGAAGGAGAGAGAAGGTGGGGGTAGATGAGATCATTTGTAAGGCCTGGATGAATCAGCTTTTCTGTCAGGAGGAGGGGGCGAGAGAGACAGAGAGAGAGAGGGGGAGAGAGAGAGAGATCAACACCGTTAATCCAACATGAACAAGTGGCCACAGCAAATGAAGGACTCAGCATTTACTCCAGGGAATCTTCAAATGAGCTAAAATAAAAGCATGAAGACATGCAGACTGGAGAATCGCAGCTGCAATTGTGCGGTCAAAATACTATTAATGTACGCCGCAGTGACTTATAATCAAGAGTTTTATATAACCATTGATCCTTGAAGGGAACGGTGGGTCTGTGTCAAACTGGCGTCAGAAAAACTTTTGGAAAGCCCAAACCCTGATGTTCTTTCCTTGTGTTATTCCATGTAGCTCTCAGAAAAAGAAACATCACACTTTGTCCTAAAACTTTCATCAAACAGTTTGATTGAATCTGTAAATAAACCTTCAAACACACGAGGCAAATATAAGAAAGGTCACAACCCTTACTGCAACAGCATTTTATTGACACAAATCTACGCAGTGTCGATCTAAAAGATGTATGAAGCAGCAATTGGGAAATAAAAAAAAAATCAAAGGGCAGTGTGGAACATATAAAACAGCCACATGCTTAACAGATGGCAAAATAAAACAAGCCAAGGTTCAACATCTGTGATTAATAAAGAGTTTTATTTAACCTGAATGCCTTAAAGGGGAACACAGCTCATTTTATCATGACATGCACCCAGGCCAGAAAGGAGAAAAATAAGGTGCCATCTCTCAATAAGCATTTTTATCAGATTCAGATCTGATGCTGTTCTAATGTGAACATTTTCCAACTGATTTTGCTTATTGCAGCTGTTCCTCTCATTCAATTTCATTTCTTTCAATTTAAACCAGTCTACACTGTAATAAATGGCTTCCAGACCATATTCAAATCACTGACAGGTATGACTCTTGTGGACTGGACCTGCAGTCAGTTGCTGTCTAACCCAACACAACTGCAAATGATGTGCAGATGCAACGCACTTGTTTGACCTTGCAGAACGCCAAATCTTCACAATTTGTGCCATCAGGGCAGGGTAGGAATGCAAGGAGCTCGGCTCAGAAATCAGCACCATCTAGTGGACAACTGACTCATCACCTATTGTGGAACTAATATCCGAGTGCCATCTACTGTTTGATTAACTGAGCTGTATTCCATTGACATAAATTGTTGCCTCCTCATTCGATATTAGGTGTGGTTAGAGCAGGGATCCTTGTATAATACAGAGCTGTTGGTCTAAGGACCAAGGATGGGAACACAGGCGTTTAAGTCGTGTATATAACAGCATTAGTCCTCTCTAGATGGACTACAACAGCATAAAGCAGTGAAGCTGAAAAAAAACAAAAAACGTCAAGCATCAAATTTGTAAAATTTTATTTCCCAAATTTCTCATGACTGTGTTGAGAAGGGGAGGCCATTACATTAAACAATGGAAAAATTGTGCATTGTACAAGACCATGTCATACCTAACCTGCAGATTTAAAAATAAAAACAGTAACAACAAAAACATGCAAAATGTAGCATAACTATGGGTAAACAAACAAAAGAAAAAAAATACATTTGAGCTAAACAAAACTGCACAGGATATTTGAAGGCAGTTCTATTACCACTGAAACATGGAATCATAAATTAAAAACTGTCATGGTAAAAATCAAATTCCAAAAGTGGAACACACAAGTTCTTTCAATAGGGTCGCTCCCTGCGTTCCTGGCGATGATCCCTAGGAGATGGTGAGAACAGCAAAACTGATAAATGACAAAATACCAGTATTGACCGTTCGGTAATGTCTTCTAGTTTCCAGCAGGCTGAGTGTAAAACTATTTATCTTCATCCTGATCAGCCCCGGATGTAACAATCAGCTGAGTTGTAAACTCACCTCATATCCATCTTGCCACCTGGTGGCCCCATTCCTCTTCCACCTCTGCCACCCATACGGTCCATGGGTGGTCCGCCACGGCCCACCCCACGGAATCCTCCTCTATCCATTCCACCTCGTCCTCTGAAGCCCCCACGGTCTCCTCCCCAGCCTCCGCGGAAGCCTCCAGGACCACCTGGCCCTCCTCCGGCTGGCCCACCGCGGTCCATTCCTCTGCCTCCACGCATTCCCATTCCACCTCTACCACGGTCACCACCTAAATTAAGGCAGAGTGCTCATCTTTAGGATACATTCAGGTAACTGCATTTACCACATGTGCATGGTGACGAATATATCAGGAGTCAGAACAGGTCTTTTAAAAATTAAATACCAGCAGGGGGGAAAGGAGGGCCGCCACCTAACCCTTCTGGTTTGGGAGCTTTGCACTGGTTACACTCCATCCTCCAAGCAAAGTTTTGGTTTCCACAACCCCTGAGAGAAAAGAGCATTTATTATTAAATACTAGACTAACCTGGAATAGGGAGAAAGTTTTAAAATGCTTTCAGAACAAATACATACGGGTTAGGACACTCCCAATCTCCAGCTCTTTGCTGCATGTTGCCTCCTGTTGGTCCACCACGACCCATTCCACGTGGACCACCCCTTGGGCCACCAAAACCACCGCGGTCTCCTCCGCGACCCATCATACCTGGTAAAACAAGTTTTGACAACAACTCCATTAAAATGTGTATTCTGAAATTTTCATTAAGTATTCTTCATTCTACATACAACAGCTTGTAGTTCCATTCACACAACCAGTGGGTTGTTTATCACCATAACCAAATACACCTGCATAAACTTGATAGTCATGATAGATGCTGCCAAATATTACCTCCACGGCCCATCATGCCATCTCGCATAGGCATGCCTCTCATACCACCCATCATGGGCTTACGCCGTGCCATAGACACCTTAAGCCGCCGGCCTTGAAACTCCTTGCCTGTAATTAAATAAGACCGAGTCATTTTAGAGCAGCTTTAAGGTCAACAATTTTTAAAGGTAATCCTGTTCAAGTGTGATGCACACTCAATTCAAACACACCATCAAAATATTCAACTGCTGCTTTCGCACAGATTGGCTCCTCATAGGAAAGTGTGGCATCGCCTTTTGGGGTTCCTGTGTCCTTGTCAGTGTATATGTTGATGGCAGGCTGACCCAGTCTGCGGTTCATCTTCAGAAACAAACAAAAAGCCATTATTAGACAGTGTGACTTTCGTGTTGTTCAATCTCAGCATTTAGAAGGAACATGCTGTTCTTACGCGGATTGGTCCAACATGCTTGAAGAACTCCGCCATGTCATCCAGGGTAACCTTCTCCGTCAATCCTGTGATGTAGATTGTGCTGTTCTCAGAGTCATCCTGTTCTTCAGGGCGTCCTTAAAAAAAAAAGAGAAAAAAAGTCAAAACATGAAACTGCAATTAGATTCTACATACTCATCCATACACAATCAAATGTACTAACAAGACAACTTACCCATTTCACGGTCGTTTTCGCTGCTCATTGGTCCTATTGCCCACAGATTGAGGAGGAAAGAAACAAAATGAAAAAAGTCAGTATATACAACTCAAACACATCATGCAATTCCTGAGGAATACTACAAGGTAATCCAGAAAGACCGTATTGGAAAGTTGAAAATGGAACATTATGGTAGACCACAATTCCCGTTGAAGTGATATATATTGAATGGAAAATAAGATACCTCAAAACCTCTTGCAAATAATTGTGTGTCATTTGAAAAGCATCTAAGACCAGTTATAAATCCTTAACAACCCAGGATTTCAATTCAGATTTGTTAAATCAGTACTAGACACACTTTTATTACCAGTGGTAATTTGTTATTAACCTGTCAAACCCTCAGTGTGAAACCATAAACAGTGACTGAATTATACCAAACACCCCAGAGAAAAAGTTCTCAGGCATTGAAAGGTGTCCTCAATATTTTCACGTTTGTGTAAAAATTTTGCATACCACAATGTAGCATACGTAGTCAAAGAACTTTGTCAAAAGGTTAATGGTTTGGAATGGACTAACCAGTGTAATACTCGTTAACTTACCACCAGGCTTACTGAAGCCACCTCTGTCTCCAGCGCTGCTATGGGGGAATAAATGGAGATATGAAGGCGATTTCCCTTTTACAGCCACTTCCATGGCTCGAGCAAAGTGGCTTGATTGGGGGAGTAATGAAAACATTCTGGCTAGCCTAACAGCAGTTAATAACTCCCAAAAGGACAAACACAATCTATTCAAAGGGGTAAGTTATTAATGTGGACAGTCTTTACGAGCTGACTAAACTTTCAGTGACAGTCCTTAGTAGTGGATACAGTTGTGCATAGGTATAATTATGAACATTTTCATTTCCATTGATATATGACAAAAACCCAGACATTTGTACAAATTAAGATTTCAGATGCATTGGATGTATACATAGTACCCCAAAAATAGTCTACATGGTTTACGTTTGCACTACCATAAGGTTCCAAATAGTTAATGTACAAGACCAAAAAAAAACAAAAAACAAAAACAATGCACCTGAAATTTCACATTCAGGTGATCACATTCACCTTGCAATAAAAAAACAAACAAAATACAATGGCAAATTGTCTGACATTAAACAAATTCAACGTAATATTGCCCTGGTTACAGTGTTTACCTATGCCACAAAATAAAAACAAGAATTCTTAAATACACCCATCATGCTTTTAAAAACCACCATCCTCAGTTCTTCGAATAAATGTAGACCCCGAATCTTTGTTAAAGCGCCCTCTTGCTGCTTAAGCTGCCAGCTCTGTACTGAGTACAGATACTTTTTAGAGTATAGATGGTTTAAAATGGCTCTCACTGTTACCTGTACGGTATAAATGTGACAAAGCATGTTAAAAGTGCTCAAAAGAACAAACATTTGTATTCCAAACCACAAAAACAATCATCGTAAACATTATAAAATGACATGTGACCCATGCCCACCTCCCTCTAAAATACAATACACCTGTGCCATAATACTAAAATGAGTGTAGGTTATATATTGTAATACATATTTAGGTATAGAATACACACTAAAATGTGACTGGTTATATCCTGTATGAGTGCGAGTGTGTGTATGTGTGTGTGTATTGTGCATTACCTGCATCAAAAACTGGTTCAAACAAATCCTATTTTTTTTTTATGAGTTCATGCGTTGGACTACAAATAATAAAACTCCAACTATACCTTTTAAAAAGAATTAGCAGAGCAGATTTCACGTAAACCACGTTATTTCTCTCCCAAACCAAAACCCCAAAATAACTAGTTGAGTAATGCAAAAAATTTATATGGATTTCCTGACTGCAGTCCGAGGAATCAATTTTTCCAATTCAAAAGTACTTTAAGTGTTTCATCGCTATCAACATTAGTTAAACAATGCAAGTGATCTAAACCACCAACATCTTTTATGACGCTCATGAGCACCTTCTCATCCTTTTCAGTTCCTGCTAGTGGCAGCAGAATGTTGGTAGGTACCGTGTGGGGTTGGGGGACCAGGGCAAACCATTTCTTGCTACTGAGAACAGTAGATAGCTTACATTTAAGAAACCCAAAGTTTCTAAAAGCCAAAAGTTCACCGAGAGCAAATCTGACATATTTCCATGGACCAACTTTATAGTTTTTACTCGACTACCATGGTGATGCATTGAAAACAAAATACCCATTGCAACTTAGATTGAAGAGGAACACACCACACATTGCACTGAGTGATCATTTATGCTAAAAAAATAAAATCTTCCTTCATTAAAAAAAAAAGAAGATCCAATCGTTTCGATGGTACACATTAAAGAATTGCTTAATCAAACCTTGTGCTTTTGTGTGTTTGAGTCACTCCGGTTGTTTTTCCCCCGTACTTTGACTACTAAATGCTCATGTCGGCAGGCCTGACTGTTGACACACCATATGAATAACGCTGGGTAAATTGTTGTTTAACGTTTCAACAAGGATTTAGATTTTTTTAGGCTGAATGCAGGAAATTAGCTAATAAGCTTGAAATGAGATTTCATTAGCTTTTGTCTACTGAGGCAATGGTCACTGATTATCATGTACTACTTTAATATTTGCTGCGCTATTTTTGGGCTCTACCTAGTCATACCAGTCATTAACGTCAAAATCTCGATGGCAGAAAATGTCTGGCAATTAACCCCATAATGAAAAATTGCATTTATAAGGGGTAGAATGGTCATATTGCAACTTATGACTCCAGTTAATCTATAAAGATCCAAATAGTCACCCACTTCACCTGAGAAAGCATAAATGGGTTTCAACATGTTTCAAAAGATATGCTACTGGACAACTTTAAAAATCCTTAATACCAAATGAAAGACATATAGGTAATTTGGAATTAAGAAAAAAAAACACCTTTTGGAATTACCCAACCAGATGGTGCACCATGTAGTACCAGTGTTAAGTCCTCAAAGGATTCCCATTTAATTTTTTATAATGCGCTACATTTTTTCTAGTAGCATTCACTCAGATCATTTCTTGATCAGTAGAGATATGTCACAGCTAAAGTTTATCAGTAATGGATTCTGTGATAATGTAAATAAAATGTGTCAAATTATGATGACTAAATGAAAAGCACAGGTCTCTGTTCACATTCAAATTTGATAAAAGACTATTCTTACCTTTGGCCAATTCAGAGGCAGGGCTGGGATAAAAAATAGCCAACGGCAATCCATGTTGGCGACAATTCCCATCATAGGCATCAGACCGCAGAATTGCCGAATTTGCAGATCAATGACATGAACTAATTTATCTATTTTTCCACTATTACACCTCTCAGCCCTGCCCTAAAAGGCCACAGCACCTGCAAATCAAAATATGTGTGAGTGTAATGTGTGAGGAAACACACTTACCCCATGCCACGACCACGTCCACGATGCATCATTCCACCTCGGTCAAAGCCATCCCTTCCTGGTCCTCTGCCATCCCCAGCTCCAGGGTACCTTACAGGCTCAGAGCCAGAGTAGCCAGACCCTCCGCCCTGGCCATCTTGTCTGTAATTATCTAAGGAGGACCACAATCGCATTATGTCTTAAAAATCATGGTATGGATAGTTTAGCAGGATGGAATGACAGATGGACAAATAATCCGAACAAGACAACGTTGTCTTACTGTAATGGCTGGACTGGTTGTAACTGGGAGGTCCACCTTGCTGGCCATACTGGCTGGGTGGAGGTTGGCCATAGGAACTAGTGGCCTGTGGTGGGTATGCAGGAGGTGCCTGTTGCTGCTGACCTTGCTGCTGATAGCCACTTTGCTGCTGGCCATAGCCTGTCTGCTGGGCCTGGAATCCAGGCTGTTGCTGGCTGTATGCTGATGGCTGGGAGTAGGAGCTTTGGTTGTAGCTGGTTTGCTGGCCATTTGAAGTGTAACTTATGAAACAAACACCACAGTAAGTCAACAATTACTATCAATGTCTGTCTTATTGGTGGACATATGATTCCCCTCCCAGTGGGGCATACCTCTGGGGTGCAGTGGGAGCAGCTTGCTGGCCATAACCAGGGTAGGCAGACTGGGCGGTATACCCTGGCTGAGAACCATAAGACTGTGAAGCTGCAGGAGCAGCTGGGGCAGCAGCGGCTGCTGCAGTAGCAGCAGGAGCACTCTCATAACCACTGGTTCCGTAACTCTGCGCAGACTGCGAGTAGCTGTGAGTGGTCGACTGTGCAGCAGGATAGCCAGCTATGAAACAAAGACATTTTAAATAACCCATGCTCATCCATTTTAATTGTTCTATTTGTGGCACAAGCTGTTAAACATAACTTATGAAACTATCCAAGCCACACGCTATAGATTTATTCATGTTCAAAAAATTTTCAAAATTACAACTACTGTAAAACAAACTCAGTACAATAACACACCTGATGCAGGTTGCCCATAAGATGACCCATACTGCTGTTGCTGCTGAGCATAACCTCCAGTTGCTGGTGTGGTCTGAGTGTAACTGCTGTCCCCGGCAGCAGGTTGAGCATAAGACCCATAGCCCTGTTGCCCGTAGCCCTGCTGAAACAAAAGTATACATTCAACTGCTGAACAAAGTGGTGGCCATCATGAGTTGTTCTCTTGTGCATGTAGGTATAAGTAATGCTACTTGGGCACAGTTTGCTTGTAGACCCATATTGTAGACAGTGTTTCACATGTGAGATGCAGTGATTGTTCAGGTCTGAAAGTTGCATAAAGTGAATAGATTTGTGATGATCATTAATATTGTATCAAATTGACAACAGCAATAACTGACATTATGAAATTCTTGCTTACCTGTGCTGACTGTCCATAACCTTGTGCTGGCTGGGCAGCATAAGAAGCATACCTGCAAAAACAAAAAAACAAAGAACGATTGAGTTCAGTTTTCACCGTAGAGTTTCTTTTTGAGTTTACCATCAAGTCAGCCCTTTAGAAACGCAACAGCATTGTTGTATACGCCATTGAAAATGGACATTTACTTTAATAATCCATCTGCGAAACAGTTTGGGCCTCCTTAACATTTATCAGAGGTGATCACTTTCACTTAAGTAAAACGTAACTATGCTAATGAAAATGGGGGATTGGTAGAAATTAAGATTCCTTCAATGTATCAAATGCCAAATAAACACATTTCACTTTAAAATAAACAGTTGTGTGGTGTCAATAAAGACTCTTACCCCTGCTGAGCGCTGGTCTGGTTGTAGGAACTGTAATCTGTTGGATCAAAGAATCAAAAAATGATAAAAGGTCACATCCGAAACAAAACATCGTTTGCGCGCGTGCTTCGCCATTAAAGGCGACTATGCTAATGCTAGTAGCACGTTACAGATACCGGCCCCTCAGGCCGCTGTGCGCCCTAAGTCAGCCAGTGTTAACTTCTCACAACAATACGACGTGATTCAGACGATGTGATGAGCAAATGTCAAATGGAGAACGCAACCGACTTCTTATTGGCAAAGAACCCCAACTAAATCAGAACAGTAATTCTCGACATTGGCGTTGAAGGGGAAAAAAGCCCAAGCCTAAGGCCTCGTGCTACAGAGAACACTGCTCAGCTAAATACACACCAAAAGGACAAACGCATATTAAATATCCATAGAAACGCAAATATCATTACCAATCATGTAAATTAAAACAGAATAATATCGTAAAACTAGATGGAAAAAGTTACAATTGCAAACCCACCAGGAGCCGACGCCATTTTAGCGAGTAAACGCAAGACGAATTGCTTGTTGTGTGTGTTGGCGGCTACTTGGGCGTATTTCACGCACACGTCACAAGATGTGACGCTCCGGTCACGAGACTAGAAGCTGTCGCGAGAGAATGGGATGAACACTCGGAAATGAGATGAGATGAGGTGAACTTCAAAGAGTAGGGAAATTTTCATGTCACAGCTGCTCGCAAGCACATGCGAAGCACATGAAAAACAGCGACAAAACAGACACAGAGAAGAACAGAAGAGAATGCAAGGGAACACAGATGCAGAAAAAAGAATTGAACAAAAAAAACGATTCAACAAAACTATATACGTATAACTATACCTACCTATATTTAAATATATATTCAATTTAACATATCTATATATTTAATTATAGTTACCAAAAACAGAACCACTGTAAAATACATACCGTAACATACATATATACATACTATACAGTATATTTCAAAACTACTACAACCCACTACACCAGTAAAACCTAATTTCAGTTATCTTAGATACATTCATGTCTTGATTCGTACGGAAACCGAGAACGGCCATGCTTTCATTTATTTATTTTAATGCCGTTATATTGAGATAAATACATCATATATTATTAATATTTTTGTCTAACAAAAGTGAACACTTCTTGTTACTTATGAGATCCTGTCAAATAAATAAAAAATAGGACGGTATTGGAGAGACGCGAACAAGTGGATCGAACGTCATCAGTCACGTGGTTTGTCCCGGAACGAAGCAAGCCTACGGTGCTTCAAAACAAATACCATAACGAGGGCAAGGCGCAGTTCGGAACTACGATGTCTGATATATATTATTATTAACACGTTTTGATGGAATTCGAGTTGGTTTTGGAACACGATCGTTCTGGTGATGTCGTCACATAAGTACAAATTTCTCCATGTCAGTGGCAGAGAGGCTGTGAAAGGATACTGTGCGTTACTCACACTTTGACTTCTGAATTTATCGCTTTATAATTAAGTATCATCGCCACTTCCTCTTGTGTGTCAATGTCATCTTGAAGTATTCTGCGTGTGACGTGTTCCAGCTAATAATTTTTCAATCATGTTACAAAACGACATTTAAGAACAGGGAAGGTTAATTTGTCGTCAATAATGTTTGATCGCGTAGTGCCATTATGCTTCTGGTCCAGTCGCCCCAGATTCTTCCTGGGAACAGCTTTATTAACAGCAATAATGCTGCTGATGTATTTTGGGGGCATCCAAGCCAGTCTGAGCATGGGTCCAGACGGAGAATTCCCAAGGTTCAGAGGTACAGTAAGTGTGCAGTGCTGATCATAGTTCCATGAATATACCTGTGTACCCAAAGGCCTAACATTTGTCTTATTCTCTCCCAATCCCTTTGCTTTCTCAGATTTGTTCCTTTTTGCTTTCAGCCACGATGACTTGCCCTCCCTGCTCGTCAGTGCTGCTTTCGTGCTGTTGGTTGGACCGTGCGAGGAGCGTCGCTGGGGCACAGTTGCCTTCCTTGGCCTCTCCATCCTGACCTTGACCATATTACCTCTTCTTTATACCCTCGTGCTGTTCATTGGAGGGGGTGAGGCAAGTCGGATCTGTGGTTACTCTGCCATTCAATTGGCTCTATTTACAGCACACTGTCGTCAGGTGACTCAGAGGAGGCTTCTGAGGTGTTTGCCAATCTGGTCTCTTCCCTGGCTCCTTCTGCTGTTTGGTCTCTTTCTACTGCCCACTTCACCGGCCTTGCTTCACTTCTGTGCCATATGCATAGGACACAACTGTATCTTTCATCATGTAGTGATTCTCCTTAAATTTACCCACACACATAATTTGTGTACGGTAGTTAACCTTCATCAGGGTCATCGAACAGATTTTGCAAAAAGGAAGCATTTGAACGGACAAACTGAAAAATACAATGTACTGTAGATCTCATCACTTTGTACCTTTTTAGGAACGTTTGATCATATTTTATCATAGCAAATGTATCTTTTCTCTTTATCTCGCATACCCGTACATTTAAATGTGTATCTCTGAGGACCCAACTGTTGAAATACAACGATGCCTTCCCCGGTCTGTCTTTATTTACTTAACACATTTCCAAGATCATCAGTCTTTCATCGAGATATTACAGGAGATGGAGCAGGCCAGAGTATTTCACCTCATTCCCGATTGGGCATGGGTTCCCACCTCTGCCAGGTTCAGATTGCCAACCTACACTACCTCCCTCGGGTGACTCATTCCTTTCACATCATTAGACTCAGTAAACATTGACATTCAATATACTTCTAGTTTTGATCATTTTAACTTTTTCTGGTGTAACAGATTATCTCCTCAGACAATGCCTTTGGAACAGGGACTGTATCATCAGTCAAGGGAGCCCTCCCCTTTGAATCAGCGCCCATGGTTGGATTCTGTGCCTCCCTGGCAAACAGAAGACTCTATTGTACTATCTGAGACAGATCTATTAGAGGAACAGATGCTTAGAGCAGGAATACTGGCCTCCTTACAAGATGCTCCCGAGGACCCCGCTGCAAAAGTGGAGGTGCCAAAATCATCGGTTTCTTCACTGAGGTCAGTAACAATCATAACTATGGGTTTTAACATCTTTTTTCATTTTCCTTTTAAGTGGAGGTTTTATTTTGGAACATAAGCTCCAGTATATATATTTGATTTTAAGTAATCATTCACAATTAATTGCAAGTCCAATGTTATTTCCCCAGACTCCAGCAGCTGGAGAAGATGGGCTTTCCGACAGAAAAAGCTGTAGTGGCATTAGCAGCAACAAACCAGCTAGATGGCGCCATCTCACTGCTCATTGATGACAGCGTTGGACAGGAGGCAGTGGTGGTATCTAAAGGAAAGAGTTCTCTACCACCTCATAGCACCTAGGAGGCCTCAGACTCGTGGACTAACCCCAGGTCATGTAGTGTGATCTAACGCTGTGAATATATGCTTGGGTTTTGCTGAGCTTACTCACTACTCGACTCTCCCTGTGGGCTACTTGAATGATTAATTTTCACTTAGATTTTTGGTTGCAACTTTTCTTTTTTTTTACAACTACCGAGAAGGAACATGAAAGACTGAATTGTCCTTTTTTTGTATCTGCACATAAACATCCAAGTGAATGAAGGCAATTTATTTACAGCGTGTGTTTAATGAATACAGTTGTGACAAAATGAGGACAGATGGCAAGTTAAAAACATTGAACATCATTTTATTACACCAACCATCTAGACAGGATTATTACAATGACATTTTCAAGAAACAAAAGAAAATTCAATGAATGAAATTGTTGTTACACATGTCAGCATCAGCATATAAAAACAACCTACACTTGACCATTTAAATACTTCACAATAAATTTGATATAAGATGAAAAAACAGTTATCCAGTCTTTTCATCATGACAGTTTAACCAGTATAAGTTTTTCAACAAAACAGTGGTAAAAAAAAATGTTCAAGTTCCATTAACGGTTTTTCCATTTTCTGTTTGCACCTTTGAGGGTAAGATGTATGTGCGTTTTGGTGAAGGATTTTAGAATGCAAAGCCATTTATTACTGTCAGTGGATATGCAATCAAACCCAATACAGAGCAGTTTGTGCATTTTTTTTTGCGCAGATTAAACATGAATAAGCTATTGTATATTACTTAATCAGTGTGTACTTAAAAAAAAGGAAAACTACAGATCACTGTTACCAACAGATATTTCAGTTAAAGTAGAGATGACTTCATCTTTTTAGTGCACTACATAACATTGAACTAAACAGTATAATAGAAGTATAACAAAAATAATACTAGAGGTTTGTTTGTGTAAGTGTGTCCTGCAAACTGTACATGCTCAATATGCTTAAATAATGGAAATTGCTTCAGATTGCAGTTACATTGTAAAAACAAAACAAATTCAGATCCAGTCTCTTTTCTCACCATTGATTCCACCTTTAATTGATTACTCTAAGTGACCCTTTTTGACCAGATATTTTCAGCTCGAGGAGCACAACAGAAGATCTTTAGCCAGAGAAATTAGACTCACAGCAAGCTGCTGGTCGTGTGTGTTATAGCAAAGGCTATAGCTGGCCATTGTGGAGTATCAGTGGAGTTTCCCTGAGGTGTCCCCCATCTTAAATCAGATGGTAACGCCCAAAGTGGGTATCAGAAAAGGGCTAAATATGTTGAGTGCTGGAGAGAACTAAAGAAGGGGGAGCCAACCCAGCCTGTGATCCTCAGTGTGAGTGGAGTTACTTCCCTCGAACCTTGGTGTCGGAGGACAGAGGAGAAGCAAGTCGATATGGAAGCACACCTGCTCGCTTATCTCTGTAGAAATTAGGGGAGGCTGTGCCAAATGGTCCATCCCCAGACCCTAGATCAGGCTCTGTTGAAGAAAAACAGCAGTTGGAATGGGGCCTCCCTATCCACCAGTGTGTGCACATATCCTGGTCCAAACCCAAGTTTACTTTGATGTACTGTAGATGTTATGTTCTCATCACCGAGTGGGCCCGACTGACACTGACGACACACCAGTCAACATGCTTCAAGAACACTCTTTTAGATGCTGGTGGCAAATAACTGTGTCCAATGACAATTTACAAGCACAGATACACACAAACCCAGAGCATACATTGATGAAAGTAGTAAATGTGTTGCCATAAAACAGATCTTATACAATTTTCTACAAGACACCTATCTAGATGTACATTAACTTGACTAGATCATCATTCAGTAGTTTAGTAACAAATATGAATAATTTCAGCCATCTATCAGTTGGTCAGCCCATTGGTCCACACTGGTTTCCCTGCCAAAAAGGCCAGTGTGGCTATCTGCAGAGAATCTACCTGCAGAGGTGTAGGTGAGGATGTCTCAGTATTACCTGGCCAGATGATAGCCTCCAGCAGTGTCACCCTGCGAGCCAGAAGCTCAAGATCTGCCTGCAAGTCGTGGAACATCTGCAAGCTAATGTCCTATCAGAGAGCAGTGACAGGGGGGACTGTGTGAGGGGTTGGAAGCTACAGCCCGGGTCCTGGGGCTGCTTGCAACTGCTCCCACTCCCTGAGGTGTGATGGGAGTTGGAGACCCCACTTTTGACCCCTGCCTAAAGCTGACCCTGCCTCAGGCCTCCTACTCACCATGAATACCGATCATAGTCTCAAGGATTAAAACCCTCTCGGCTAAGATCTTCAGCGCCTCTCTGATCTGATGTATTCCGTCACCCTGTGAAGATAGATACAGCTGTCAAGGTAAGGAGCACAAGCTTAAGAACTGCTCGCCAAGATGCAAGACTTTTTTTCCTCGTTACATTACAGCAGTTAGAAGGTTAAAACAGTCCACATACAGTAACTGAACAGCACTCTGGTATTATCCTTTCATTGTATATCTTTGTTATCTCCCTCATTCTCCAGCCATGCTGCTACATCAAACCAGTCTTTGTCATGCCGGGCTGGGCAACAACAGCATGCAAGCGGACCAGCCTCATATTGGAAACATAACATAGCTGGACTACCCTGTCTCAGCATTCACATGTCATCATGACATCCACATTACTTTTCTTGGGTAGCGGCTCAATTGGAAAAGAATTTTCAACACCACAGATTTCATTACACAGCTGGCTGTCATTATTTGACTGATTGAAACCAGCAGTGGTTTACTTTTTTTGTCAAAAGATAAGGCTTCCAGAGTCATTCATTCAAAAATGAAAATAAGGTTCAACAACAGAAGTTAAGCACTGACAGATGATCAACAGCATTGCCATTGCAAATGAAGGCATGCAAAAGAGCTATTGATGCTATGAAATGCTCTGATTAGTAAGACAGACCCAGTGCATACAGTATGATTGAAAAAAGGCAAGGTTTCAGTGACTCTGTGTACAATTAATGAGCACCTTATGTTCAATTAGAGTTTATTTCTTACAGGAAGCCCTTATTACCTTCAAAAAAGAGTTTGGAAATACCTTGCCTTTGCTCTGTATTATTAGTGAAAGGTTTTCACTCATTAGAGACATTCCAGTGTTCATTTTGACATCCAGAAAAGGAATTTTAAGTGGTGCAGTACTACTTAAAGATGAAATCATGCAAGGGTGCATTGTGGGATAAAAGAGGATAGCTGTATCTACCCCACTTAAATCAGAGCACACCAGTTGTAAACACAATAGTACCCACCACTAACACATATGGAGTGATTTGGCATATACATTTCACACATCAGTCAAACTTTTTGGCATAATATGAAATGAGCCATTTATGAAAAGTAGGCCAGTGTCACACTGCTTTTTTTTATTGAATTTAGACTAGAATTTAGAGGAAAAGTTACACCAAAGTACTCCAACTTCCCTCAATCATCGCTGGAATGTAGCATTGCTTCGTTATTGTCATTGTTCTGTATCCTTGTATATTTACATGTATATGCCAAAGTCAGATGCTGAAAAGGTGACTGTGAAAGGTAGCCATGGGGACAGTAGCTTGCAGAGGGAATGAGACAGCTTTAGGGTCAATACGACAGTGTCGTGACAAGGGACAGCAGTCCAGAGCACACCCCAAGGACCAAAACAATGAAAAAAAAAACATTAACACCAAAACGTAACACACAAAAACACACAGATCATCAGCTGAAATCACGTATGTATAAAACACAAACTTCACAGCTATCAATAAAGGTGAAAGTAAGGATTTAGAGTATGAATAAAACACTCAATTATACACAACTTTGTGGCTAATTACAGCTATGTAAACAAGGCGACAGCAGAAAGACTGTAACCATGACCTGAGCTGTAGGACATGGTTAGACTTAATACACACGACTGGATAGAATCACTGCAGTGCAAAGACAACTTGTGATGAGATAAATAAAAATATCTTACATTTAGATTGCTCTTCTAACTCGAGAAAGAGGTAATAGAAAAGTAAGAGTTAATCAGAGAATATATTTAATGCTCAGCACAGTTTTAGAGTCATCTATCTAAAGGTAAAAGCCTGTGTGGAGCCCTGTAAGCGACCTCTAACCATTTTCTTACCGGCAAGCCCTTCTCTCCTGGCTCTCCCTTGGGGCCTGGTGTTCCCTGTAAAGAAAGATTGGAGTCCATCAAAAGTATACTTAGAGAGAGAGTGAAACCTTTTTCCGCATTTGCTTTAAGGCACGGTGCTGTGGTTTGTGGTACTGCTGTTCAGTGTAGTTTACACTCATATAACCAACTATGACATGTGTTGATGTTGCCACTATACAACTGGTTTCCTCAAGTCCTAATCCACAGAGCAGCGGGATGGAGGTGGCTTACCGGCTCGCCCCTGAAGCCCCTCTCTCCTGGGTAACCTAAAGGACCCTAAAAAAAAAAAAAAATCGTGTCATGAAGTTTTGTGTATAGAGTATATTTTGGAAAAAAAGGCCTCAGTGTTCTTCAGCCCTGGATGCTGTACTCACTCTTTCCCCACGTTCTCCCTTTGGCCCCACAGGGCCTAGCCCTCCAGGGGCTCCAGATTTCCCCTGTATCACATCACAAAAGAAATTCAAAATGACTATAATAAATCTGTACTACAACCAAAGTGAAAATGCTACACAAGTTCCTTAATTGGTTGGGTTCACAACATAGCTGTGATTCAACAACATTATTTGAGTGAGCTTACGTTCTGTCCTGAAGGGCCAGGAGGTCCAACTGGGCCTTTGGGACCTGGAGGGCCTATTTAATAGAAGGATTCATTTTTGTACAAAACACCTTTACAGGGCAATAAGTGTGACTGTATAGTGACACTGGTTTTGAGTTTATGCAACAGAAACACACCACAGACATCTACACCGTTTAGGAATATTCACAATTACGAAAAACAGGTATGGAGGTGACA
>OMNV01015920.1:5110-16656 GCA_900303265.1 Brotula barbata | reverse complement strand
AATGGGGGGGGGGTTAATTGTGGCTTTTTTCAGTCATGGTTCCGCTTCACAGTGTGAGTGTAAGGAGAACGCATACCATTCCAGAAACTTCACACTTCTGATCACTAACACACCGATGCTGTCTTTACAACCGGCTTAACCTACATCCAACAAAACAGATAACAGACAAAACAAACACCAGGTTTGATCCCTGCTGCACGACGGGCGTCTCTGACCTTTAACCTGACAGAGAAAATGCTGGATTAAGGCATTTCTAAACCCATTTCAGGCAACAGAGAGGAAGTACTGGAAGCCTTTATCAGAACCCAGCAACGTGGTGTGCAGTGTGTATGTGTGTGTGTGTGTGTGTGAGAGAGAGTGATCAAACAGGCTGCACAGTGGACAGAGATAAATTTTATAGCTTTGATCCCCTGTCAGAAATAAAACAAGTCAACATGGCTAAAATGTCTGGGCACGCTAAAAATAAACTGACTTCATCCCTACAGCCCCACGTTTGACTCATTTTACCAGGAAATGTGCAAATGTGTGTGTATGTGTGTCTGTGTGTGTGTGTGTGTGTGTGCAATATTCAGCAGCTACACCAGCATGACCCATACATGCTAAGGGGCACAATAATTATTCCGAGCAGGAATTTCACAGGCTAATCCACGAATAGCACAGGGAATCCACAGCATCTTAATCTTACATAGTCACACACCTAAACCACAAACACACACACAAACATGTGTAGCAAACAAAACGTGTGATAAACATTCAATAAACAAAATGACCTTCAGATTTTACAGCCTCCTCGTCACCGTGCAGAGAATAAAGGAAGTGATGTGCCTGGGCTGACACGGCATCTGATGAAAAAATGTGTGTGTGCATGCGTGTGTGTGCGTGTGTGTGTGTGCAATTTAAGATGCATTCAGATATCCTGATGCTTCCTCTCTTCCTTCCATGAGCACAGATGGAAGATTACCCATGAATGCTCTTTGTGTGATCTCTGCTCAGGTGTCATCTTACATCTACATGTTCTATTTCTGCGCTCTTCCTCCCAACAACAACAACTCAGGTCTGCACAATGTTACCAAAACGTGCCTGGTGTCTGCCTCTCCTGGCAATGAAACAAAGTGTGAGCTCTTCTGGGTACTCATTAAAGATAAGTATGCATGCTCTGTGTGTTGATGATGAGCTAAACATCTAAATGTACCCAGATTTTGGCAGGACAGTCAGTGAGATTTTATCAGAGCTCCATCTCCAGATCAGGGTCACAGAGTTTCGCTGAGGCTGCATTACAAGTACTTGATCTGTTAAAAACATCCGGCGGCCTCTCGGCTGTATTATACACACATGCAGCTGGGCCCACAGGGGTGATGGAGGTGATCGTCAGAAATATGAGGGATGACAGTTATGTTTTCATTTAAGACAGCAGATCTCAATCGTACAGAACCAAGTACAATATCAGGGCAAACCAAGTACAACCTCACTAACACGCCTACACGTCATGTACACATCTGTGCTGCTGCTACAACTGAGTATGAGTGATGTGGAGTATATTTAGAATAGATTTAGGCAGGATTCTATTAATTCCATCACTGTTTAAGTGTTATTATCATCTTCGTATCATACTGACCATCTGCAGTACCAGGAAAAAAAAGCACACGGAAGAAATATGACTTATAACCCATTTGTAAAAGTCGATATGTGAGTGGATTAGTGAGTGGTAATAACAGAATACTGCTCATTTAGACCCAGTCTGCTTTTGTGACTTTTATACTTTTACGAGCCTCCATAACAACTGGATTGTGACACAGACATACGGGATTGATAGAGAAATCAAAATGTTCAGAAATGCTTGAATGTGATGTTTCATGCATGAATTAATTAACTGTGTGAGTGTGCTCAGAGTTCCTACAGCAGGTTTTGGTTTGGGGCTAAGATATGCGAGTGGGGGCCGTTGAATAATTCAGTATTCCTCCCCCAATGACATTTTTTGGTCAACTCTCTCACTCTCTCTCTCGGCCATTTTCCATCTTGGACTAAAGACTGCACTGGTAGTGCACAAAACATCTCTCACACTTTGCAAGTGCGGCGCAACTGACTGCGTCTGGTACAAATCAAACAGAGAAGAGTTGAAAAAAGTAGGAAAAAAGAAAAGGGAGTAAAGATTAGAGATGCTTCTTCTATTCATGGTGTCTTCACTCCCTTCATCCTCTGCACCTCTGCCATCACTCCAAAATGAGGGTCTTATCTCTGACAGGCACTTCAACACAACATGCCTACAGACAGAGAGCTGTGTGAAGATATGCACACGAGGATGAAAGACTGAACACACACACACACACACGGAGGAGAGGGGAGTAGACGCACATTACAGGATCACAGGAACGAAGAAACAGAGATCAAAACTGAGAAGTGGAACCGTCCACTGGCTTTACAGCAGAGAGTAACAACAGAGAATAATACCCAAGCATCCATCATGTTCTCCTGTCAGCTAATAAAACAGACTGTGTGATCACAGTTCCAGGTCAACGGGGGTCGACGGGCCCTGCGGGGCTCTAGCAGGGGCTGACGTGGTGGATGCGGCCCTTATCTCAGCGCTGCATTACAAAGGAGCACCAGCCATCCTTCAAATGTCTCCCGACTGGCATTCAGAGGTTTTTTCAACAACTCCCTCCAGTGCACTCCCTCACACCCACACTGTGAGAAAATGCTGACCAAGGAGCGGAAACTGGAAGCAAACTTCACCGCTAAAGCTCAAGTAGCACCAGTAAACAGTAGAATGTTGCTCTTATGAACTCCTCAGGCTACTGCATACACAAGCAATGAAACATGCAAGAAATTTGTAGATGTAGATGTAGATGATGTCACTGAAGGCTAAAATCATATAAATAGGAAATCATATAGTTACGTTTAGATTTACACTGTGTTAATACCATTTAAGAAAAAAAGAACTGGGAAGCCACAATGCTATAACTGGGGAACAACTCCACTAATGCCTTGATCAAGGGCAGCAGCCTTAACTGACCGCACGTGTTCCTGAGAATGGGGAAATCCAGGAAAATACAAGGCACGCACAGAGAGAAGGAATAAACTGAACACATAAAGGAGCAGGGATTCAAACCGACACCTTGTAGCTGTGAGACAACAGTGTAAACCACTGCTCCAAAGTGCTGTCCAACACCCTGATAAGTAAGCAAACGTCAAAATAAATGTAAAATATAAACCTCCAGCAAATGTGCACCACGCGGCTAGACTAAATAAAGCAATTCACTTTCCTTTAATCCTCATACAACAATCAGCACGTCTAATGAGTCATTACACGGAGGTCAATGTTATTTCAGAAATCATGTCGATGTTATGCCATTTTCAGAGCCATTTTCCTGTATTTAGAAAGCACTGAGCTGAAGATAAAGTTTCATTACCAGGTTTTATATTGAGTTATGGACCACGGGGTCGTTTTGGGTCTAAATCCTCCGTACACGATCACCGTGGTGTAATTTATCAGCACATTCCCAGTCAAAGCAACCACAGGCGACATATTGAACTCCCAGCTCCAAAGATTAACACCCTGACACACACATACAGATAGATTATAAAACATCTGGCCTGTCTCCACTTCATATGTCTGCTGTGTGTGTGTGTGCTTTTGCGTATAGAATGATATCCGTCCTCTAGAGCAGACGTGGAGGTCTAGGCCAAGAAGGACCTGAGCCCTCCAGGCATAGAGGGAAAAAAAAGGATCGATGTGTCCCTGTGTCTGACTGCAGACCCAAAAATGTCTGAGTTATATCAAACTGTCGCACATTAACAGGCGAAGAAAGCGTGTATGAGAAAAACAAGTGCTGTTCCTTCATTTCCTCCTCTCGCAGTAACAGAATACTGCAGAATACTGTGTGTGCAGGTTCAGACAGAAGCTGTATCGTTGTAGAGTGAGCCTGGCTGGACGTTTTTAGAGATTTCAAGATGTAGAGGTCAACCGAAACCATCAACGGCTCTTTTTATGAGCTCTTAATCCTCTTACTCACACTCTATGCTCAGCTACTTATTCACTTTAAATGGACTCATAAAAGTCATTATGATGAGATGAAGTCTGCCCATCTTCCGACATGTGAAAATGAAAGAGAATGGTGCCGACGTGCGGGCTGACTTAGTGAGCTATTTCTGTTTTATCTGCAGAACGTTTAAACTACACATTAAAAAAACTCATTATACACCCATCTACATAAGAGTGTCTATACCAGACCACTATAAAAAGCTATTTCAGCGTAAAACTTTGTGGATGCTTAAGATGTACGTGACATCACCCAGTGGTAGGATGACACGCCCCCATGGCAAGTGGAAAATGAAAGTAATTTATCGCTGTTTTAGTACTTACGGTAAGTCGTTGCCCTCTGTTTCTGAGTGTGTGTGTGAGAGCAGAGTTGAAGATTCAGCCGACAAACCCCTGGGCTCATTCCACACCGACAAAACACTCATTTCACGCATATTAAAACAAATTAAACGTCACTCAGACGCCACAGTCAGATTTGGCTTATGAAGCTCGTTTAAATAAATTAATACTCCAGACAGAAACAAACAGTCATCGGTCATTATGACAGGCATATCTGGATACATTAACTACACAACATTGAGGACTTGGACCGAGCATGAAAACGTGTTCTCTTGTTATCTGAATTCTGTCTGGTTTCCGTACGCAGGTCATTAAACAGACACGTTACATTACACACATTACAGTCTGCCCGTTTCCGCCCTGCTCTGTGGACCGTCACTCATTTTTCAGTGTCACTGTCCACATTCCAGCTGAGGGTACCGACTGTGAATGATATCCAATCACAATCCGAGCTAGACTACATTTGCATCCACACTCGGTAATGTAACCAGATACAGATTACAAGTCAACACAAGATGTAGATAGAGATTCTATAACTACTACTAAGTGTTTTGTCTAGGAAAACAGACTCTCAAATGATGTCTCTGGGGCATTTTCACAGGATTTCAGGACAGGATTTCACATGCTTTGTTTGATAAGGTCCGAGACTGTCACACAAAATTATCACACACACAAACACACGCACAGTTAATTGCTTGGCCATTCATTGTAGACGTTCATTTGAGCAAACACACTCCAAGCTCCACAGAGGGAACTTTACTGTTAATTAGACAAGTGGGACAAACTATAGGCTACCATGCTGTGATTGTGTACTCGCTGGCTCTGATCCAGGTCAGGTGATCAGCACCCACCCTGATCACCTGATTTGCCCGCCCCCAAGCTTTCATTTCTTCTCAAACATACAAAAAGACTTCAGCTGGAACCTGATTTGCCACAGAAGCTTCCGATCAGCGGTGAAGAATGTTTTGGACAGACAGAAAAAGGACCTATATGAAACTGAAACTGTGCCGAGCATCTATTATCACGGGCAGATATGGAAGGAGATTATTTTGCAAGATAACTGCAACAAAACAGAGGAGGAGTTTTCTTTGCGGGATGCAGAAATTAACCCTCATGAACACGTTTGCCCAAACAATAATTCATCTCTCATCCTACTCTGTGTGAAATTATACCAATGCTTTCCAACATCGACAGTTTTTCCTCATCTTTCATTGAAACGACACACAAAGGAGTGAGTGGAGGCAAACTGCTGTTGATGGCCGACTACAATCCCACTCGCTGTTGACAGACGCTCCTTCGGTCTGAATGGGAGGTAAGAACATCCTGAAAAACTGCAGCAAAAAAAAAAACTCCTCTGCGCTTCTGGAACAAAAAGTGACCTGGTGCTAGCTCAGGCTAAGGTTTCTGCACTGTTAGGTGATGTCCAGGAGAGAGAAATTCCAGCAGGGCAAAAGGAAATGAACTGATGACTGAGTGATCCTGATTGTCTTCACCGTGTACCTCCAACCACGTCCAAAGACACCGCAGCCTGTCACACAATTGCACAATGACACTTTTGGAGCGATACGTCGAGCACATTAGTATGAGGCCAAGAGTCACATGTGGCTAAGAGGAACCTCAGGACTCTATTACATCACACAGGTGTCCATAATGGTCATGGTACTCCACGGTGAGGATGAAGGGAAAAACACGGAAACCACAACTGTTAAGTAATACAAAGTTGACTTGAATCTCACAGACAAATTGTCTTCCTGAAGGTTGAGGCATTTCAACATGTCTCTCTTTGCCTTTAATCTTCCTTTCTGATTTTGTGATACTCAAGTGATAAAAGGGAGACATTGTCCCACTTTAGTATGATTAGCTCACAACACACGGTCTGAAATTTAAGACCGTCACCACATGAGTATGTCAAGAAGTTTCTTATGAGTGTGTGGATACAGTGCTGCCACTTAAGGGAAACAGTGGTTTCCATTATTCTACAAGAAAGCACAAACCCTGGTCCCCTTAATTCTCTGCCCTTTCACCCCTTTGGCGTCCTTATGGCTACCCCCCCAGCTACACGCCTACACCCAGGGGGTAGTGGAGCATGGCTGGAACGGACAAAGATGTCAACCGAAAAATGTCATTTTTATAACCTCAGCAAGATTATGAACGATTATTTCATCAAAGAAACCTCATGGATCCAGCTCGTGAAAAACGTACGTACAATACGACAGCCTGTTCTTATGCCGTACTCCCCGCCATTCCCATCCTATCCAGCTCTATTCTACTCCTTCCCTACTGCCAGCTCTGACAATAAGAAAGGGGAGAAAGCTCATCCTCCTTTCCTGTCTGACTCCGATTTTGTTTTCCACCTGGCAGCGCTTGCGGAAGTGGAGCGGCGCCAGCCTTTTTCTCATTTTACATTCACGTCTTTCCCTGCATCTAGGAGACAGTGAATAGGTTATTACCTGCCTGACAAGGGCGGGAGAGAGGGACTGAGAACCAAGCTCGGACCGCCACGGCAAACAGAACCCATCCCACCACAGATTCAGTCACTTTGTCTCTGTTCACTGGATTGGCTCGTGAAGGGTTCATATAAAAGGCATTAACTGAGAATAATCCTTTTGGTCTTTTGTAAATAGGATGTAATGATGGGGGGAGGGGGTAGCGCTTGTTCAAACAGGGTAACTTATTTGAGGAGACTCAGACAGGCCAGTTTGTGGGAAGTCAGCATTTCCATCATAGATCCTATATAAACTGTCCAGCTGTGCTTTCTGAGATATCAGTATCAGCATTTATCTCATTTCTGATACCACCAGCATGTTGACATACACTCACTACTTAGAATATTTGTCACTGCGATTAAAGGCAAAAATGTGCTTAAGGTATGCACAGAATCAACAACCTCCTCTTGAATCCTCTTGCTAGACTTGAAGAATTACACGCAGAGGCTTCATACTACTTCATACTTCATACTTTACAGCCCACACATGACTGAAGAAAGTGATTTTCAATCACATAGACTTCTTACTCATAGTAAACATGGTTAGATTTGTGCCAATTTGAATCAAATTAACATACTAAGAAGCCAATTTATTGACAGATCAGGCCAGACATGGTCTCAAGGGCCTGCACACATCAGGGGAGATGGAACTTTTTAAGAAGACAACATGGACTGAAGGAAAGAGCCATGACATCATCTTCTGTCTCTCTCCCTCGTCCCCTCTCCCACATACACATAGGGCTAAATATGGGACCCACTCTGACAGAAGCCATGATTTACTGCCCTGTCAGCTTGTCTGTCACAGCTGCTATATGTACTGTATGCATATGGGAGGGAGACAGCGAGTGTGTGTGTGTGTGTCCTGTATCAGGTTTGTTTATTCCTGCGACTCAGCAAATGCAGCTCAGTGCATTTTTTGTGTCCGTCCGATGACCGAAATTCATCGGCGGTGTGTAAATGTATGTTTACTCTCTGTGAAAGTGTCACGTATGCGTATATATATGTACAAACAGTGTGTGTGTGTTCTTATGAGAGCAGGTGTTTGCTGTAAAAATAAATAAATATATCAGCCGTTATGCCTGTAAGTGTTTGTTTGCTGCCAGGCCTTTAGCGGTGAGCTCAGCATGACAGAGTGAGAGAGTTGTAAACACCTGAGGGAGCAGGAACACACAGACACCCTCTCTGGACTGTATTTATGGTCCTGATAGGGACTGGGGGGGCTGGAGGATTGGGGGGGTTGTAATGTACAGCTCCGCTCTGCGTTTTGTGCTGTGGCGGGCGTCCAACCACAACAACAGAGCTGTTAAAGCCCCCCTGCATGACTCCCAGGGGGCAGTGGAGCAGGCGGAATGCGGGTCTGGGTGTAGAGGTTCAGAGGTACGTCCTGTTGTTAATGAGCTCACCCTGCTGGGCCTCTCTGGCTCTGAGCCCCGACACTGCCTCACACCATCGCTATCACTGCTACATCCTCCTGATCCAAATACAAGACCTGGACCACTGGAATGCACCATACCCCCAGAACACATCACCTGAGTAATAAAGGTCTCTGTCTGAACAATAAGTTCACTGTGCTACACCTGTGCAGTAATGGGCGATCTTATAACTCTAAAACAATAACACAAAATGCCTCCACATGGTCTATGCCGCATACCATCAGTTTAATGTCTTCCTGCCTCTTAGCTCAATTGCTTTTTGTTATTTTTCAGAATTACCTTTTAGTCCTGTGCAGTTGAGCACACCGGATTAAGTTTAAGATGATGGAAGCTGAAAAATAGTGGTCTTGATAGTTCTCTGCATGTTCAAGTGTGATAGGTAGGTAGGTAGGTAGGTAGATAGATAGATAGATAGATAGATAGATAGATAGATAGATAGATAGATAGATAGATAGATAGATAGATAGATAGACACGTCAAGTAGAAAAGCTAAACAAAAATGTATCACCAGATTTTCATCGTCTGTGCCTGCTGTACGAAAAATTTTGTGAGACTTTACATCACTTGTACATTAACTTGTGTTTTGCTCACGCTTGTCAATGTCTTATCTTTGACTACAGCCTCATGTATTAAGTAAAGTTCCTCTAAGCCAGCCATGTATAGCTTCAGCTTCATATATCAGAAATCTGATCTCGAGAGACATATTTTTCTGTCCTTCACAGTCTCCATCTTCTAGCCAATCAAGTAAAGTCATCTCTCTTTGGCCAATACGATTGGTTGCTCAAGGGTCATGCCTGCTCCTCTGTCAGGTTTGCGCTCTGAAAGCCAACCAGGCATGTCTGTAATTAGGCTGTCTGCTGGTGCACTTCATCCAAAAGCCCTCTCGAATCTCGCCTTCAATCCAGAACTAATCACAACCATCAGCAGATCCCCCGAGTGCTGTGTCAGCCTCATGAGAAAATGGAAATATAGGCACAGACCAGGTCAGAGTCTGGATTAAGAGTCAGACAGGGGCATGGAAGATCTTTGCACCACTTTAAACTTTTGGGAAAATGAGACTGAACCCGAGGGGGGAGGGTATTTGGGAGGTCTCTGATATAAGCGTCTATAAATGATGTCACCACAACACACCACAGCAGGATCTCTGTGATGTGGTGGTCTGTTTGTGGTTTAGTGTACAGGGGAGTGGATGAGGTCTGATTCTGGGCTTCATAAAACACCCACCCACTGAGCCACAGCAGGCTCAACAGGCAGTCTTATGTGGCGTTGTGTATGTTTAGGAACACATAACAGGGACAAATGAGCAGGCAGATCATGAAGACCTCTGGGATTGTACACAAACCACAGACAGATATGGTGCAAAGACATATAAGCACATAGGAACGCGAGCAAACAGTGACTGTTTCTCTGTGTTTCTTTTATCCTTTTATAGTGGTAAAAATGGGACAGGATTTCAAATGGGTTCATATCTGCAGCTAATAAAAAAGAGAGAGAATGAGAGGAAAAAGCAAAGGAGGCCAAGCGAGATGCATGACACAACACAGACAAAGGAGGAGAGAGACTAGCACGGAGCACAAAAGTTAATTAAAGAGGATAATTAACTGGAATCAGAAATAATGAGTCAAGGGTTGATGATCTGCAATAATGCCCTCGTGAAACAACTGCCGTTCCACTGGTCACAGCTATATGGAACCAAAAGCACCCTTAATGTACCCGCGCCAACAATGCTGCCACTGTCTCCCGACCGACGTCCAAACGCCAAATATGCCTCACTGACTTCGCGGCGCTGCCTCCGGACAGTAGCGCTGTGTTACACAGTACCTGCACCCATGCCATTCTATACATGTGTGTGAAGAGACGGTGATATGCTGAAGGGGGGGGAGCAGACCGGGTTAATGCAGCTTTAATGACATCAGTCGGCGAGCGGATCAGAGACGACGAGTGAACGATGTAGATTCGACGTGATCCTACGCCTCTGCTGCTGAGGTGGATTTTTAAAGGGACAATATGGTGGACATCCTGCTTCACGTGGACCATCCCTGTCCCTATTTGTGGGATCTGTGAGATGACGGTATTTTTAAGAGCCCAGCGGTTTGTTGGTCGTTCACTCAGTCTGCTTACTGCTGGTTGAAGGGAAATGCCTCTGCTTTATTGGGGACAGTCGAGCACAGCAGCTGTTACGGTGTGTGTATGTGTGTTTCTTTGTGAAGGTGTGTTTCTATGTTCATCCCTAAAGAGATTTTTTTTGGAGTGCTGACTAGGCCCACTTTATTTCTTTCAGAGTGCAGGAAAAACAGAGTTTTTCAATGTGCTCCCTGAGGAAGTGTAGGGAAATAATAAATAAATCAGAGAGCAGAAGAGGCATTTCCAGTCCAAGAGCCAGATGCATAAAACCTGATGCAGACTCAAGGTTAAGTATAAATGAAACTTTAAAAAACAGCTCAGCTGTGTTTCTTTAAGTGCATTGTCATTCATGCAACAATCAGAACATAAAGCCTGATAACAAGATAACAAATTAACCAAATGCATCTAATGTGTTTTTTTGCCTACAATTACCTGGGATTTGATCTAAAGGAACCAAAGTTATTCTAAAAATAAAAAAATGTATCGTCACGCCTTTCAAGTAGGGGAATTCACTTTTGCTTTTGTTCCTAACTGTGACGTTTATACCATGTGATAGTCTTCAGATTAACACAAATCTGTATTCTCAGCCAACTCTCCATATGTCTTTCAGACAAAGTACAGATCGTGTCTGATGAGAAGCAGAGAACCTTATATGTGCCATTAAAGCTGAAAATCAGGAAGTATGGCACACAACCAAGGGGACACTGCCCCGTGGAAAAAGGGATTAACACAAGAGTGAAGGTGGGACGAGCAGGAATCATGGGAACAAATAATGAATTGGCTCTTTCTACTTCTGTAGAAGTTATAAACTGCTATAACCACAGTGTTTTAAGCCCACTTGTCTCAGTTTTGAGTTTTGCAATATTATTGTATACAAATGACAATGAAAAAACACTAGAGCTTTCCAAAAATGACCTGATCACCCACCAAAAAAAAAACATGTGCGTTAGATTAATCACTCCTTCCATTGTGCCTGACCAAGGCAAAGGTGGAAGATCTGGAGTTGGTCCCCGGGCGCTGTTGTGTGTGTGTTTGCATGTGCATGTGTTGGCTGCCCACTGCTCCTCATTTCGAGGATGGGTTAAAGTGCAAAGAATTAATTTCCCCCTGGGGATCAATAAAGTACTCT